>JABUQX010049208.1:0-26483 GCA_015478945.1 Trachelipus rathkii | reverse complement strand
ATGTGTGCAAATGCTAAAGTCATCGGGAAGAAAATAGTCTGTTCATAGTTTTATCAAGTTCATTCTGAAAACAACTAATTACTTCTTCGTTTTGTTTTAGCATTCAATAAAATCAGTATCACATTTTCCAGCTTCCTGTTCCTCATCCTCAGTGTCACCATTATTAATTTTTCCATTGTACTGAATTATGTTAAATGCCGTTATATCCGTATACTAAGCTAAATACTTCTTGCCTTCTGATTATTTCAGATTTCGTTTAAAAAACATTCATCATAACAAATATCTTGGATATAATTCGCTGAAATATTTGACACGATTGGTATCTTTTACTCGCTCAATGTTTTATAGTAGTGTTGTTTAATCTTCGTCCACGTATCTAAAAAATCTTAATAAACAAAATAATTTATTCTATTAGCCCTTGTTTATGTGCAAAGCTCCATTTTTAAAAAATGCACGAGCGTCCCCCTCTTAAGCAATTTTAGTATGTTTTTGCTCTATCCTCTCTCTTCTAAAGAACGTATTTATCGAAATAATTCCCGGTGTTTTTCTAAAGGGATCACTACCAGTTTTCAATAAGCCATTTGCTCGGCACCGCTAATGGTATTTGGAACTGGCAATTCCAGTCGAGAGGTATAAAACACTGCTCAGGTTAGGGGTTTTGCCCTTCTTCAGTAGAACTAGACATTCTTCTCCCATGATAGACCTCAAAACTCGTTGCTCTAGCAGCTCTCCAGAGGTCTGGTGCATGCTAGGCGCATTTAAGATTTACCCAACGCTGGAACAAGGAGTAATTCAAGCAAAGAAAAAGGAAAAAGGACCGGTCGCGCGTTGCTGAGCACCTTGTCTCGCCCGATATAACCTTGCGAAGAAGATCATTCTTGTCCTGACAACGACGACGTAACCTATTCCTGTAATCAATTCTTCCCTTGGACTAAGATATTCTCTTTTCAACGAATCAAATAGTCACGCTAGAAGTATAATATATAATAGTATAGGGATTACTACTACGGTGTAGATTATGTGTCGATACTTACGCATCAGCTGATTGAGCTCGGGGACCGGACAGCCTTGAGCGGGGAGGACTACTGACAGAGTCAGCGCTTATATATCTGATGTAGTTAGCGGTGTTGATGGTTCGTAGGGAGAGCGCGCTCGGGGTATGATTGAGGCGCGCTAGTATGTCGGTTAGAATTAGATGTGGGCGCGCGATGTCTCCGTGATAATGATAGCGTGGTCGATACGGCAGGATGCCAGGAAAGCTTTCGTCAGTGACGTGGTATGCACGGTTCGGTAAATCGTGATAGTTTATATGAGGTCCTCTTAACCGCACAATTATCTATATATATATGAGCCAAATAGTAGATTTATTAATATCATATATATATATATATTTTATAATATATGATATATAAATAATATCTAATAATATATATAATAATATATATATAAATATATATAGTAGATATATTAAAAGATATATATATTAATATATATATATGATATTATAAGTATATAATATATTTATAGCTATAGATATATTAGGGGCGTATATATAGAGTAGGCCGGTGTAGGGTAGCTCCGACGCCAAATATTATTTAGGGTTGTTTAAATACATTTGAAAATTAATATTGTTAAAGAGGAAGTTACTAAATTATATTTAAAATTTAATATAAAAAGTTGTAAAAAAAGAGTAAAAGACCCACAGAAATAAACCTAAGAATTTATTTTGCTATAGATAATAGATTGAACATTTAGAAATTCTCGGCTCGCTACTTCTGATCTTAGAAGTAAAATTCTATGTGCACCGGGCGCGACGATGGACGTCATTCTGTTGAACATCACAACTTATAAGGGAGCGGGGCGTAGATCTGTACCTACCCATAATTGAAAAATATCATGAAACCCTTCGTTCTCTTTCCCGTAAATATGTACCGAAATGTGTGGCTGTGGCCAGCTTTTATGAAATAATGTGTATTGGATGATACTTTTTATGTTTTGTGTTTGATTCTAAATTCTTTCAATAAACATGTTTTGAATTTAACAACAAAGCATTAAATAATAAAAGTTTTTTTATATAATGTTTGCCATTACAGAGTTATATTTTATATTAAAGAGAAAAAGGCTTTTATTATTACTGGTACTTACCTTTATTTGAAGTAATGAATAAAAGTGTTGCCCTTATGAAATCACGCAGCTGAAAACGTTAGATTTAAAATTAAGTAAGTATTTGGTAAATATAAATGTAAAACTAAAACTTATTTCATACAAATAAATAGGTATACGTATTAATAATAAATTATTAAAATCGAAATTAGCGTTTTTAGCATATATATAATATATAAAATTTTATAATAAATTTGTATATATATTTATATAAATATATTATCACTCCTTAGAATAATATATATATATATATATATATATATATATATAATATATATATAAATTAAACTCTCGGCCTACCCAAGTGTATTCTTTCAGGTACGCACTGACTATATATATATATATATATATATATATAACTATATAGTATATATATAATAATATATATATTATAGATATATAATATATATATATAATGATATATATATATATATATATAATACTATAATAATTTATTATATATAATATATATAATATATAATATAGTCAAAACAATATAAACCTACATGCGACGCGTAAAAAAACATAACATGTAAAGGAAAATAAATAAGCATTTTATTAGGATTAATCGAGGCAGACATCTTTTACCAATGAAAGTGATAAAAAAAAAAAAAAAAAAAATAAGCGCTTCTAACAAAAATTTCAAAAGTTAAAATAGTTTGAAAAGTAAAATTTTCTTGTTATGATTGATAATTACTTGGTTGGAAGGGGCCTTGAGAGTGCGCAGAGCGCGACGTGAGTCAGCGAAGCAAATAGACCAAATCGTTGAAACTATTTTTCTTTGTTTAACTAAACGCAAATCCCCACGGGGGTAAAAACAAGATCACAGGTAGCACAGAGTTCAGGGGTTTCTCGGCCTACGGGGGACGACGGGGGACTTCCTCCCCCCTCTGTCTCCGTGGTCCCGTCGCGCGTCGGCTCGAAACCCCCTAAAAAGAATTATAAAAAAGAAAACAAAAATAATATTTCTCCCAGAGTTAGAGAAATAAATACTTTCACGTACTTTTGCTCTCGGGAGGTAATGTACGAATTCAAGGTCATTCACACCGAAGCTCCCTCGATATAAAATTATAATAGTGTAATATAAAGGTGTGCAGACGGTATTAAATAAATATTAGAAAAAAATAATTTTTATTTTTTTTAAGTGTTCTAACGAATATATTGCTTTGCTAAAAATCAAAAATGTTATTTTTTATTTTCCTGTTAGCTTTATATTTTTATAGTTACATGCATGAGATGCATTTCTGGTTAACAGAAAGGCTGGCCATATATATATATATATATATATAATAATAATAATATAATATATAGTATATATTATATATATAATATATATATATATATATATAATATATCATAATTAATATATATATAATATAATATATACGTATTAAATATATATATATAATATATATACAAACAAATAAAAAAGCAACAATTTTTTAAAAGCAAAATTTGATTTACTGTGTGAAATTACTCCGAAAAGGAATGTTGGTATAATGTTAAATCATGCCATTCTGAGGACCATGAGTTAATAGTAATATTATATTTAGTGGTTTGTACAGAAATTAAATTTCTAAGCAGAAAATTACTTGGCTTATTGCTTAAGAAAAGCAGAGATTGCAGCAGGAGGAGAGGAGAGAGAGCAGAGAGAGACGAGAGAGCGAGTAACGAGAGATGAGAGAGAGAGAGAGAGAGGAGAGAAGAGAGAGAGAGAGATGGAGAGAGAGGAGGAGAGATGAGAGAGAGAGATACGGAGTTAAAAAGGGAGCAAATATAATAGAGAGAGAGAGAGAGAGAGAGAGAGAGAGAGAGAAGAGAGAGGAGAGAGAGAGAGCAGAGAGAGAGGAGAGAGAGAGAGAGAGAGAGAGAGAGGAGAGAGAGAGAGATTAAAGAAAATAGCTTTTCAGAAGGAAGAAAACGATCTTTAAATGGGTAACTTGCAAAATTTAGTTAATTTTGTCTTGAAATTCGAGTGCGTCATTTCTTTAATAACATTTTCAATAGACAATAAAAAAAATAATAAAAACTATCTAAAAATTTATTATTTAAATAAATTAAATCTTTTTAATTTATGTGAAAGCATATTAAAAACAATTTAAAAATTTAAATATTTAAGCTATTTTATTTATTTTTATTATTTACTTTTTTTAGTCCATAAAATAATTAAATAAAATATAAAATAACAACATAAGTTAACAAAGTATAAATAAATAAAATAACAATAAAATAACAATAAAATAATTAATTTATTTATTTATGATTTTATTTTAATAATTTAATTTATTAAAAAATTAAATGTTACTAAAATAAAATATAACTAAAAAATTAATGGAATATAAATAAATTTTAAATAATATACTATGAATATATTATATATATAATATATATATATATATATATATATTATTATATAATATATAATATGGTATATATATTATTATAGTAATTATATATACTATTATATATATATAATAATATATATATATAATATATATATATATAACACATCAATGATATATTAAAAACAATAAAATTACACTGATACTGAAAAACAACAGAACAAACACACACAACACACACACAGCTTCACGAATCCATCAAAAACCCAAGCACATCGAAACTGACCCCCATACCAAAAACAAAGCACGCAAGGTCCCTCTTCGGTCAGCTGACTTTCGCAAAGCAGAGTCATACAAAAACTCCACACACCTTCAACAAACTAGGGAAAATCCATCGAATGCCCTCAAGAAAACAACACTCACACAGATCAGCGGCCCATGTCAATACAGCCTACGCACTCCTCCACAAATACCCGTGCCCAGAGAGTCTAAGCAGACTACGTAACTACCTGTACGACAAACCCCTTCTCCTACCTGCAAACTCCTGGCCCCAAGATAGCATGGTTCTCAAACCACAACACCCTCAAACACTACTAGGGAGCACAGCTTTAACACAATTAAGTCACAAACAGGTATAAACAGCTCCATCATTCATAAACTTCGTTCCCTGCCATCAAGGATAAACCCTACCTCCTCCTCACGCTACGCAACCACCACTCACCCATTTCATCAAATAATACTACCACCTCTATTATCAAACACTATAGCAATTGACTTTAGGAAAAAAAACCATTACTGGACAAAATTAACTCCAACATCATCAAGACAGGTAAAATTGCCAAAACACGGTTTTCTCCAAACAAAAACCACTCAACTACAACCACACTCACAAACATTATGACAACCCACAATTAAGAACCTAAACTCAAAACCAACATCCATAAATACCAATAATCATAGCAAGTCGACCATCAACAACTGCATTTCGGATACAGTACCCAATCACATACCTACTTGATCCACTAAAATAATCCAAAGCCGATCTGAGAACATTCCATCAGCTAACTGTGAAAAGAAATCGGGTGATTTCCACATCGTTTCTGATTCAAGCACCTCACGAACAGCACTCATTCAGATCATAAACAAACAATACAACGCAATCCAAGCAGACGGTAAACATCAGACAACGGGGCGAGTGACCCCAAGGGCGCCAAATATATATCCCCCACTCTATTCAACATATTCTACGACCGATATCGTACCAACCAAGTATAAACCATTTCACGCGAATCATAACTACCCCTACGCAGGATGAACATCACCATAGCAACTACCACACCAGAACCTAAACACGCCCATAAACCTGACACAACAATAACATTAACCAACTTGCAAAAAAAAAAACCACGAAAATGATGTGACAGAAAATATAATGTCCGCCTCAGCCAACAAATCTCAATTAAAGTTAATCAGCCACCGGACCGACTAACTTGTGCACACCCCCCCTTAGTCTATTGCTAAAAAAACATTGCCTAATATACCCTTTAACAAAAAACTTCAGTGTACCTCGGGGTAGCACTTCTCTCACATCTCATTCATCACAAACACACAGACAATCTTCATGATTTATCTGCTAAAGAAGAAAACTAACATATTATTCAAAACGGGTTGGCAGAGACTCCACAAACAATAAAACCAACATTCCACCACCAGTATACGAAAAAACAATACATTCGACCTTGGCTGCTAAAGAAGCTCTATAGCTTGGCACCCACTTACTGACTAAAAATAACAAAGAAACTCTAAACGACACAAACAAAGCTCTAAGAATTCATTAACAGGATAAACATCAACTACCCACCACCAATAACCATCTACACGAGAAAACCACAAAATGTCTCCTCAGAGATCCACACACCTGGATCATGAGGTAGGGCACACAATTCTTTCCAAACGATACACAACATTTCCCAACATCCATGCACATGGTCACTCTCCAACCCGCACTCACCACAGACTGAAACCAATCCTCCTTCTTCACCAGCTCTATATTCCAAACAAATTCTTGAACGACTATTCCGACCTTCCCACCAATAACATAACATACTCAAAACAAATCCAAACGGCACCAACAGGAAACCACTTTAAGACGCAGACCACCAAAACAACATTGTTTAAACCAAACAACCTGGACCGAGAAATAGCATCAGAAAGTTCAATCTCACTACCAAGAGACCAGTCAGTCATTCCTTGGAAAACCACTCCTAAATTGACCGGATGACTACAAACACCAGATGGCAAGCCTTAACCAAAACTACCACAAACATCTGTCATAACTGTGACCAGGTTCGGAGGATACGATCCCACTTCTTTCATCTCCTGTTTTAATTTAACTCTCCAACATAGAACAATTATAGAACAGAACATCCCTGGAGGATCTCTGGAGAGACCGGTGGGCGTCGCAGGAGAATACCTGAACGAGGAGTGTGGCCTTCTCCCATGATGGGGTAGGTCACGGTGCTGAGAAGATAAAAAAAGATATATAGTATATATATATAATCAGATATATAGTATTATATATACTATATATAATATATTATACTTATTAGGTTATATAGCATATTAATCGCCACCACCATTACTGTGATATACTAATATATATATATATATATATATATATAATATATTTACTATATTATATATATATATAACTATATATATATTATAGTATATATATATTTTACATATATCACCACCGCTCACAGGCAATACTAATATAGAGCTTAGTAATAATGATAATATAATATCATAATATAACATATATATTTATATATATTATATAATTATCATATAATATATATACTAATACCTATACTATATATATATATATACTATATATTATATTTATATTATATTTTTATATATAGTATATTTATATATATATATATTATATAATGGCTAGTATAGAAATAAGTACTACTCTAACATTTATAACACACTTACCGACTGCTTTCGGTGAATTACCACGTCTTTACCATTTATTCAAGCTTGACTATAATGAATTAAGTACAAAATTTTAAGTACATACCTGCCTAAAAAAATTACATAAAATTATATATATAAATAAATAAAGCAAATTAAATATTTGCCCAATATTATGAACTAAAGTATCACCTAAGCGACAAAACACTCTACTTCCATATTAAATATTCAGTTTTGTAATCTTTCATTCGCTTTGGGAGCTGGCCATATATAAGGATTCTCAAAGAATGGACGGTCAGGTTCTTTTCAAGTCTTAAAATTATTAATTTGGAATCCTGGTAGGATGCTCTTTTCTGAGAGAATGAGAATTGATCGCAGGATAAGGGGGATGGTGCAAATGTATCTCTATAGGAGATACCTTTATTTTCAGCAATGCGAATAGAAAGACCACGAGTAGTCTTTCCTATGTAAGGTGCATCACCAGTCACCGCATTGTATTTGTATATCACTGATGAACATAAAGGCAAAGGAAGTTTAGAATGTGATACGATATATTTGAAAATCGAATTAATTTTGATATCAAAACTACTAATAAAAATTATAAAATTTTTACATAACAATTTTCATCCCCACCACCCAGTAATATCATGGAACTTAACGAACGACTCAACCAAACACACCTTAATTACCATTCAAAAATCTAATCCCCTTTAATATACGCCGCATTATACAAGAGCTCATACAACCAATAAACTATACCACCATCAAACACAAAAACTAACCACACACTAAACACAAACACTAACCAACTACACAACTAACACCACATCCCACACACATCAAAACCAAAAATAACTCAATCAACTCAAATAAGAATAAGCACATACACAAACACTAACACACACACCACAACTAACCATACCAAACATCACACTCCACTACCACCCACCATCAAACACTCAACCAACACCTACAACACAACACCAAAACAACAATATAACCAATCACCACCCACATATACCCCACAAAACCAATCACACCATCCACACAAAACTAACACAACCTTTCAACGTAATATAACCCCATCACCTAAACACATCAACAATAAACAAAGCCAACAAAAACCACTACCACACACAAAAACAAAAATAACACTAACACACCTCAAATCAAATACATAACAACCACTACACCACCACCCAATCACAACTAACCCAACATACCTAATAAACAACAACAAATCACAACTACCCACTCCAAAAATAAACACCACATCTACATACACACAATCACACAATCACATAACACACCAACCTACCACCCCCACTAAAACCTACCCATATAACCCTACTACTACGTATATACCACAAATACACAACATACATCAAACCCAACCACCAAACACATACACTCAAACTAAACACATCTACCTATAATCAACCACACAAACCAACACCTACACTAACCACATAACCCTACCAACAAAACACATACTCAGAACCACACAAGTACCAAATATCATACTAACACCCGACCAACACCCACCATAACCTAAAACATACACACTTCATACCACCTCACTCCAGATCCCACACACCACACTATCCAACACACCACACCAACCAAACTACCCATAACAACATACCTACCACTAAAACACTAAAACATAACACACCAACTACCACCTCAACAACACCCATCTAAGCAATATACACATTCCACACCACAATAACACCACAACCTAATAAAACATACCACAACACCAACCATCCCCATAAAACCTAACTACTCACACCTAAACAGAACACCTACAATACCTAACGACACTATACATAATCAAATATCTCGAACGAGAGAGACGCACCCCAAGACCGACGCACCGACCCACAGAGAGACACCCCAACCCAGACCAGCAAACCACACACACAACACGCACCCTTACACACACACACACCAGAAGCACCACAAAAGCCCAAAACAACAAACACACACACCAAACACAACACCCAACCAACCCAAACAACAAACCACACACCCACCAAACAACCAAACCCACAAACACAACACCACCCAACCAAACACAAAACCACAAACAACACCCACAACAAACACCCAACCCCCACCCCAACACAACAAACACGCAACAACGAGAGAGAGAGAGAAGAGAGAGAGGAGAGATGAGGAGAGACAGAGAGAGAGACGCGGATTGAGAAGGAAGAGCAAGAGGAGAGAGAGACGAATTAGGTTTTTTCAATTGTTACGTTAGATAATGTTAGGTTGTAAGGTTTCTATGTTACCTATTTTTTCAATTGTTACGTTAGATTATCTTAGGTATGTTAGATTATTTCTTTACTTTTTAGGCTAGTTAGGTTAAATTAGTTAGGTTAGGTTAGCCTAGCCTAGTGGCTTAGTTAGGCTTAGGTAGGTTAGGTTAAGTTAGTATAGGTTAGTCTAGGCGTAGCCTAGGTTAGTTAGGTTAGTTTGGTAGTAGGTTAGGTTAGTCTAGTTAGGTTAGTATAGTTCAGTTGGTTAGTTAGGCTTAGGCTTAGGTTTAGGTTCGGTAAGTTAGTAGGTTAGGTTAGGCTTAGTTAGGTTAAGGTTAGTTAGTTCACGTGCTTAGTCTAGGTTAGTTTAATTTAGATTACGTAAACTATTAATAAATTTTATGATAATACTCTTTTCATGTATTTTGCGTTTTGTATCTGTGTGGGGATGGGAAGGTTTGCTTAATTAAGAATGATGGAAGGTTCTGGTGATGCAAGTGGACGATTTTACCGCTCGGGGTTGTACGCGTCAACCAGCCAAATTCGAGATAATACCTGTGTTGATTATGGTGGCTATAGATAATATGAGTTATTGTTATAGTAGGTGTAGTGTCGTAATATGGTATAGTACTCGGGGTAGTGTTAGTGGAGATGGGTATTATATTGGTATAGTGTAGTTTGGGGTGTGTGGTGTGGGTGGTGGTTGTGGGTGTGTGTGTGTGGGTGTTTGTGTGTTGTGTTGTGTGTGTTGTGTGTGTGTGTGTGGTGTCATTGGGTTATATATATATGTGTGTGAAGCTTAAATTTTTTTTCAACTTGTACTTTTCTTTTGTTGCATTATCTTAATTCGCCAGTAAATAAAAGGCAAAGAAATTAAACTTATTTCGCTATTTCCTCATTTTCGATGTTTTTTGTTTTCACCAATTATAACGATATATCGAACGCATATATATATTACTAATAAACATAAAAGTAAGGAAGTTTATCTTTAACTTGGAAGAATTTTCCAATTTTTTTTTCATAGTTAGCAATACAATCTGAAGTTGAACTTGGATTTTAAATTCGTTTTAAAAATAGCTTATTTGCTGCACATTTCAACAGCCTGATACTCCCAGTAAACGTTATTCCTATACAGAATTTCATTATGGTTACCGTTACCTTTAATGAAGGATAATTTCTGAATATTAACGAACTTTAGTTTCCCTAAATATGTGTCAATGATAAAACCTGGGAATCCATTCTTTGGAAATAGCGTCTTTAGGAAGTCCAATTCATTCGAAGAATTAATATATTGGTAATGAGTCTGTATGCTCTATCGAAAGCGTTTAGTAAATATTTTATAAACAGCGGTAAATGAATGAATTTAGTTGTTAATCCTGTGATGTTGGTTTCCTATAAGTTATAACCGCTTGTGTGACATCTTGTTGTTTTCCTTCATATATGTTAATATCAACGAAATGCAAGGAGTCTCTTCTTCAATATCCACTGTGAATAACTTTTGGTGTTTTAATTAATATATTGTAAAAAACAAATCTTCTTGTCTGATCTTAAAAAGTAAAGGTCATCTATTCTTCATCAGAAAACCGGTTTACAATCCTACCGGGATCATTAAGCAAAAAAGATTCAAATTGGACAGGAAATGTTATGAAGACTAGTCTATGAAGACTACCTATATCAAAACCATCAAGTTGCTTAGAAGATGTATTAAAGAAAACATATTATGTAATGTAATGTCAGCTATATATAAAATCTCGTAAAAACTTGATCTATCCAGACCGTTTAAAACATTTGCTGCACAAAAAGGTTCAAATGAAAGCGAATCAATTTGTGACAGAACACGAATACTTTCGACGTTTAAGTTGCCATAATATACTTTGTTAGCATCCGGAAGATTTAAGTTTTCGGCGACGAAAGAGAATTTATCTTTAAAATTTCTAATTTCCGAAACCTTTTTGAAAGCAAAATCAAATTTTCACATTTTTTTTTATACTCTAGATTAGAGAAATTCCTCCTGAACATCATCGGTGTATTATTTTTTAAAAATTCTAGATAGTTAATTTATTACAGAAATTTATATTAGAGCAGCATGCTCGATAAAAAATTTCATTCTAGCATATTCCGGGTAATACAAAGATCAAAACATGTTTTTTATAAAATAATTATAGAAAAATCTAATTTTTTTACATATTTCTCACCTCTAGCTCATCTTCTGCACTCACTCTAGTCAATTATGGATTCGGAGTCGGCGGAGCCGCGCCGGAGCCGGAGCTGCTGTGATATTTTTTTCATAGAAATATTTTTTTTGATAACAATTCTTGGAATTGGCAGAGATAGATGAGCTGAACAGATTATTCAAATGTTACCAGAACCTTAAGTCGGATTTGGACTTCGGACCGGATTCGAGGTAGGAGCCGAGATCGGAGCGTGGTCAGTCGGGCCGGAGCCGGGAGTAGCTCTTTTTTCGAAGATCTTTTTTATTCAATTCTGAATCCAGACTTCACAAATAGTCGCTCAAAACCTTATTCGATCCGGAGCTGAAGCCGAAGCCGAAGTAATGATGGAGCCGAGCCGGAGCCGACGGCCGAAGCCGGAGCCGAGCGGATCCGGGTATGTTTTTTACTAAAAATAATTTAGGTTGGAAAATTTAAGCATATATTGGAGGGAGAGTTACGATATTATGTTTTAAAGAACCTTATCGATCGGACCGAGTGAGTCGGGAGCCGAGCCGGAGCGGAGCCTGGTTATAATTTTTTTCTAATAAATATCCTTTTTAGGTGAAAAATTTGATTGCAAGAAGACGTACTGAAAACAATTTCAAAATAGTGCAGAATCCTTAGTCGATCGCGGATTCGGCGTGGGGACTGAGAGTCAGAGCCGGTGCCAGAGTTTATTTTTTTTCGAAAAATATTTTTTTAAGCGTGAAAAATTATTGCCAGAAGAAGTGTGAACATTTTTCAAATCGTCAAAAACCTTAGTTGGATCCCGATCCTAGCCGGATTCTGAGTATAAATTTTTTTTAATAAATTTTCTTTTTTTAGATGGAAAAATTGTTTGCCAGAGACGTCATAACAGTACGTGCTGAACCGCGATTTCAAAGCATCACGTTGCAGAATCTTAGTTCGGATCGGGATCCGGATCCGGCAATCCGGAGTCGGTCCGGAGTCGAAGTAAGCAAGTCCACATTGAAGTCTGCACATAGTATAATTTTTTTTTCAGAAGAATATTTTTTTATAGTATGAAAAAATTTCTTGCCAGAAGTCGTGCTAAACAATTTTCAAATAGTGCAGAAACCTTAGTCGGATCCGAGCGAAGGTGAAGTCGGAGCCGGAGCTGGAAGCCCACGCAGGAGCCGAAGCCTGGTATGATTTTTTTTAAAAATATTTTTTTAGTGAAATTTAGTGCAAAGACGCACTGAACAATTTCAAATAGTGCAAAACCTTGGTTGGGTCCGATCCGGATCCGGATCCGGATCCGATTACGAAGACGGCTCCTGGGTAACCGTCGTTTCAAGAAATAATTTTTTTAGGTGAAATTTATTGCCAGAAGACTTGCGGAACACAATTTTCAATAAGTGCAGAATCCTTATCGGATCCGGATTTGGAGTCGGAGCCGGAGCGGAGCCGATATAAAAAGGGGCGGGGAGTCGGAGCCAGAGTATGTTTTTTCGAAAAATATTTTTTAGTGAAATTTTATTGATAGAAAACGTCGGCTGAACCAATTTTCAACATAGTTCAGAGACTGAGTCGGATCCGGATCCGGAGCCCGACTCGGAGCCGGTGTCGGACCCGGAGCCGGAAGCCGGAGCCTGGTATTAATTTCTTTCAAAAAGTATCTTTTTAGGCAAAAATGATTGCCAGAAAACCTTGTTTTATGTTCAATTTTCAATTAGTTAAGAAGATGTATTATAATGGTTAAGCTACAGGACCGAACCCCGAGCCGGACTTCCTTGGATGAATTTTTTTTAAAAGTATTTTTTTAGCGTGAAAAATTTATTGAAGAACGATGTAGAGCTGAACAATTTCAAATAGACTGCAGAACTTTGTGGATTCGGATTCCGGAGAGGATCCGGAGCGGCAGCCGGCCGAGCGGATTCTGCTTATAAATATTTTTCAACAATATTATATTTAGTCGAAAAAAGTGTGTGACGAAGACTTGGTGACTATTTCAAATACTCAACAACCTTAGTCCGATCGGATCCGAGTCGGAACGGATCCCAGAGTTAGACCAGATCCTGTTTATAAATTTTACCAAGAAATATTTTTCAGATGAAAAATGTTAATTGCCGGAAGAGTTGATCCTGAACCAACATGCTCAAATTAGTGCAGCAACACTAGTTGGGATCGGCTCCGGTCCGGAGTTCGGAACGAAGCGGATTCTGTGTCTTATAATTATTTCTATAAATCTTTTTTTTGGTGAAAAACGTTTATTGCCAGAGACGTGCGCTAAACAATTTGAATATAGTGGCAGACACCTTCAGTCGGATCCAGCACCGGATCTGGAGCCAGCCGGAGTATGAACCGGAACCGGATTCTTATCTATTTTTCAAAATACTTTTTGTACGTGAAAATTTATTTGCAGAAAGACTGCACAATTCTCAAACGTGCAGACTATAGTCGGAGTTGGCCGAGCCCGAGAAAATAGTTATTATTTTTCTTTTGGGTTGTAAAAGACAATGTACAGAAAGTGATATTTTGATTCAATTGAAAAGAGAAGTATATATATATAGATATATTTTATATTATATTATAGGTATTATTATATATATATATATATATATATATATATTATATATATAATTATAATTCTATGTTACTATATAATATTATTATTTAAATGTTATTATTATTTATTTATTTTATTAAATACTTATTTATGTATAGTATTATATAGTATACACGTATACATATCATATATATATTATTATATATATCTATATATCATAGTATATAATATAATATATATATTATATATATATATATATATATTATATATATATATTTATGGATTGGGTTGATGAAAGATCAGAGGTGGGGTGAGGTAGCAACGGATGGGTTTAGAGTAATGGAGAATGAAAGAGATTGGAGGGGGGTGCCCTACCATATTATATGCGGATGATTTCGTTTAGTTAGGGCGAATCTGAATAGCTTTGAGAGGATAGGTAGAGATTTCTCACGGTGTGTAAAAGGAGGGGTTTTTGAAAGTTATACGAGAACTAGAGTAGGTTATTTGTTTTGACTTGAGATAAGGTCCTCTGTGTAAAAGTTATGTTGATGGTCGAGCGCCTGGAGACAAATGTCCTGATTTCAAATATTTGGCTATATCGGCGGATGAAAACAGGAACGGCGATTGATGCCAAGGATGTTAGTATAGAGTTGTGAATGGAGAAGATCAGCTGGTGCATTAATCTCCTAGTGGATGCAAGGATTAGTCTTGATGTTGCATAGGGTCTTACATGACTTATGCTCTTCCATGTGCATAAATGCTATGTAGTTGAGGGACTATGGTTCTGGCTTAAGAGGTACAGATGTTAAAATAAGATATAGAATTCTGCTGGGGCGTACACGGCATTTGTGAGTTGGCTCCTGGGTTAAGGAGCAACCAACCAAAGTCAAGGCCACGCCAACATGGGCACAAGATGCTTGTGTGTGATAATTTGCAATATAGACGGTGACAATTTCACTCCCCCAGGCTCGACCGGTCACAACAAGACGTTCACCGTTAGATGTACAGGCAGTCCACACTTAGTCCATTCCGACACCACAAAAAATTAAGGTATCTCTTTACCGTTTTCAAGTTTCCTGCTTCACTATCACTATTTGAACTCAGTACTTTAATTTAATCATTAGCAAGGGTGGTTGGAATCCTGTGGGGCTACACAGGTTCTTTTCGGGGTGCTTCCTGGGTTCGCCGACATGGGCACAAACATGCTTTTGCGACAAATTTGAATAATTCAGACGTAAGAAAAATTTCACATCGCGCCAGGACTCGATCATCGACAAACGCGTCGCCGTTAGACAATGTAAGGGAGGCTCTAACACTATTGCGATCCGCCTCCCAGAAAAAGAACATCTTGGAAGTTTTCAAATTTCTGCTTTCATAATCACTGCTTTGAAACTCAATATTTATTCAAAATCCATAGAAGGGTGGTTTGACCCCTGCTGGGGCTACACGTTCTCTAGTTTGTCCGTGTTACAGGAGCAACAACCAAAGTCAGGCCACGCCGATATGGGCAAAACATGCTCAACCAACCAAATTTGCATTAATAAGACGAAGAAAAATTAGGGGTTCCAAACACCCTTACAAAGCGTCGCCGTATAGAAATTGTAGAGGTGGCTCTACCACCTAGTCCGCATCACCTCCCCAGAGAAAGAACAGGCATTGAAAGTTTTAAATCTCTGCTTCGGATATCACTTCTTTAAATTGCTACATATTTAATCCACCGAAGGGGGTTGGAACCCCCTCTGGGCTTACACGGCATTTTTCAGGGGTGCTCTGGGGTTAAGGAGCAGACGACCAATCAAGGAATCGCCGACATCGACAAACATGTCATTGGAGAAATTGCATATAGGACGAAGAAAATTTCTACTCAGCGCCAGGACACCGAGACCATTCGACAAAGCAGCTCACCGTCTACACAATGTAACAGGAGGCTTTCTACTATCCGATTCGGCCTCTCCAAAAGAAGACATTCGGAAAGTATTTCATGTCACCTGCTTCGACATCACTGCTTGAAACTGTAGCTTATTTAAATCAATAGAAGGTTCCTGAGAACCTACTCTCTCTCTCTCTCTCTCTCTCTCTCTCTCTCTCTCTCTATATATACTATTATTATATATATATAATACTATATATATTATCATCTATATATATATATTTATAATTATATTTTATATACTATAATATATATATATATATTATATATATTATATATCTATATTATATATTATATTATATATATATTATAATATATATAGATATGAAGAATTAACAGTTATTTTTTGACTAAAATGAAAATTTTCCAAATGTTTTTTTGTGTTTTTTAGCATTCCTTTTTTCTACATGAGATATAAAAACATTCAATTAAAAAAAACGACAGACTTTTATTTTCTTCAAATTTGGTACAATCGTTACGCTAGACCATGTACAAGAGGTTAAACCATTAGTCAGATCCGACACCCAGAAAAAACAGGTTATTTCGTTACAGTTTTTTAAGTTTCCTGTTCCGATTTCACTGCTTTGAAAATCTAGATACTTATTAATCCCAGAAGGATGGTTGGACCCTTCTGGGCTTACACGGCATTCTTCCAGGGTGCTCATGGGATAAAGGACCAACCGACCAAGGTCAAGGAAGCAGCAGGCGCAACATGCACTTACGACAATTTGCAATAAGACGAAAAAAATTCGCTCGCGCCGACTCGAACTATCGAGAACAGCGTCGCCGTTGACAAAATACAGGAAGCTCTACCATAGTCCAATCCGCCTCCTAGAAAAGACCACATCTCGACAGTTTTCAATCTCGCTTCAATATCAACTGCTTTGAAGCTCAGACTTACTTAAATTCACAGAGGGGTGGAACCCCTGCTGGGCTACACGTCATTCTTCTGGGTGCTCCTGGGTTCACAGGAGCAACCGACCGTCGAAGGAACGCCGACCATGCGCCACAAGATGCTTGTTGAGACTAATTTGCGAATAATAAGACGAAAACATTTCACTCGCGACAGGAACTCGAACCATCGCCAACGTCCCGTTAGGCATGTAGAGGTGGCTCTATCACTAGTCCGATCCACCTCCCAGAAAAAGAAGCATCTTGAAAGTTTTCAAATCTCTGCTTCGATATCACTGCTTTAACTCGATACTTATTTAAACTCACAGAAGGGTGGTTGGAACCCTGCTGGGGCTACACGCATATCTTCCAGGGTGTTCATGTGTTCAGGAGCACCGCCAGAGCGTCCAAGGGAACCGCCACTATGCGCACCAATATGCTTGTTTGCGACAAATTGCAATAATAAAGACGAAAACAAAATTCACTCGCGCCAGGACTCGAACCATCGACACAGCGTCGCCCGTTAGACAATGTACAGGAGGTCTAACACTAGTCCGATGCGCTTTCCCAAAAAAGAAGCATACTCGGAGATTTCAAATCCCCGCCTTCGATATCATGCTCTTGAAACTCTGCTACATATTAAATCCTCGAAGGTGCGTTGAACCCCCTTTGTGCTACACGCATTTTCAGGGTGCTCAACTGTCAGCTCAATGGGTTACAGGAGCGCCGACCAAAGTCAAGGGATCGCCCGACATACGCACGACATAGGCTCATTGCGAGAATCTTGCAATTCATAACACGAAACAATTCTCAACTCGCTCAGGCACGAACGCATCGACAGCGCGTACGCCGTTAGACTGGTACAGACGCTTTTACCATACTAGTCGATCCGGCCTCCTCAAAAAAAGAAGAAATCTCGGAACAGTTTTCTTATATATTGCTTCGAACACTGTTTTGAAACTCCGTACTTATTAAAAATGGATCGACCTAATTAATATATATATATTGTATATATATATCATAATATATCTTAATTATATAATAATATATCTTATATATATATCTATACTATATATATTATATAGTATATAGTATTTATTATATTATTATATTAATATATAAACTATGAGAATAAAGTTTTTTTTTTTTTTGCCGTCTAAAACTGAAAAGACATTTTCCAACATGTTATTTGTGTTCTTTCTAGCACTTTTCTTTTTTCCTTAATGAGTATAAAACAATTCATTAAAGAAATGACGAACAGATTTATTTTCTTCAATTTGGGTTACCAGCCTCACCATAATAAACGTCAAAACAAACTGCGTTTAGTTGAAAATGTTTGTCTTTAGAACGTAAGGGGTGGTGTCAGCTGGTTGACTATTCTTCATGGTTCAAAATTAGTTTCCTGGTCAGAGTGGCACTAAAATTTTCTTTTTTAAGAAAAAAATTTTCTAATTACGGTGTCTAACTAAAGAATTTATTACCACCACTAAATTGGAGCTATTTAGGTGCAAAGAAACATTGAAATATCTCTGAATTTAAGATTTGATATGGCAGTTTTTTGTAGAAAATTCAAAAAAAAAAATTCTCTCTTCACCCTAAACCTGCTGTTCAACAACGAACAGTTTTTTTTGTCTGCTTTTTCATAATTAAAGATATGATACGTTGCATCATCAAAAACACTTACTTTTATCGTTTGAATGTTGAGATTTTGCTATGACGTCTCCCTTAATGATATAAATGTTTTTAGTTATCCTGATACTATAGAAGATATCTTTATACTATCTTATTATATTATATATACTATATACTATATTTATACTATATTATACATCTATATATATATATATATATTATATAATTATCTATATATATAATATTAATAATATATATTATATCATATCATATATATATATCATAATTATATATATATTACTATATAATATATAGTATATTATATATATTATATATATATTATATTTTTATATATATATATATATAACTATTATATAAATATATATATAACTATATAATTATATTTTATCTATATAGTTATCTTAACCTATAACACTCCAGGAAAGCGTATAGCCCTGTCACGTTGTCCAACCGTCTTACTCCTTCTGGCCCGAACATCACAACCCAGAACACTCCAGAAGCCATTTCTCGGCCAACGGTTTGGATTGCCAGTCTCGAGTTCAAACTACTCTCCAGTAAGGGGTTTCCGGCCCTTTCAGACAGACACTAGCATTTCTCCTTACGGCTCAACACTTGCTTGCCAGAGCTCTCCGAGAGGAGTTTGCTTCTAGGCGCATAAGATACCAGCGGTGCAAGAGTAATGCAAGCAAAAGAAAAGGACCGGGTTGCTAGGCCCTGTCGCCCTATTAACATGCGAAGAGATCTTCATTTGATCTGACTCGCGACGAACATCCAATCATTAATCATCATATAATATATATATATACTATACTATACTATATACTATATTATCATATATATAGTATATATATACTTTATACTATCATTATATATATATATATATATTATATATATTATTATTAACATTACCAGTAGAAGAACCTTGAATCATAATTAGCATTCGAATTATTATTATGTCACATGAGGAAACATCGTATCTTCTCGTCTCTTTTGTCATTCTAGATGAGCTCAGGTAATAGTCATTCTCCTAACACAATACAAAGTCAATCTTATTATGGAGATTGCACTGTGGATTTTTGCTATTCCTATTATCAGAAGGCAAATAGATATATTTAGATATTTTTGCTCTAGTTTCAGTAATCGTTGTTAAGTTTTAGATGTTTCAAATATTACTGCATAATTATTTTTTCCTAGATGGGGAATGTAAAATTTATGTGAATTTAAATAAAGACTTTGGAGTGAGGTGATACCAATTCTTCTTCCAAAAAACATGTTTTGAAGTTTACTTCAAATGATAAAATCAGTTTTAATTTTATAGATCTATAATGTTTATAAATTGTTAATTTTCTAGATAAGCACAGCATGTGTGTGTGCAAGTAAATTTATATTAAGATTTTGGAGGGTCCACAAAAATAATCTACTTCTTCATTTAACTCTCTCTCTCTCTCTCTCTCTCTCTCTCTCTCTCTCTCTCTCTCTCTCTCTCTCTCTCTCTCTCTCTCTCTCACACACACACACACACACACACACACACACACACACACGCACGCACGCACACACACACACAATGAAAGTTAATTTATTAAATGAAATGCCAATTTTTTTTTAAAGAGTTCCCACCTCACGGGCATAGCCCTATTCTATGGGAGGAACTTTTCTTGGTAATTTCTACCTAGGATCCGGACTATTGGTCGAACCCGGGTCCTTGCCATGCTGCTCTGTCGCTCTACCGATTGAGCCGCGGTGCCAAAATAAAAATACACCTCTAAAATAAAATAAAAAAATCATATTCTTTATATCCCAATATTATTTCATTAATATTATCTCCTCAAATTTTTCTTTAAATTTTATTTTATTTTTTAATTTTCATCTATTCGTTTATTAAATTTTTATTCAATTATTTAATTCATTATTTCTCAGATTCTTTAATTTTGATTTTTTACTCATTAATTTCTTATTTTTCTTAAATTTTCATTTTCTATTTCTATTTATTTTATATTTGTTTTATTGATAATCTTAATCCTTACTTAATACGTCAATGTTTTCATTTCATATTTTCGAATTTGTAGTTGAGTTGTTTCTCCAAAGAAGAAAATGTACTTCAAACGAAACACAATCAATGACAGAATTAAAATTAATAGAAACACAACATCGTAATAGGTTCTCATTTCAATATTTATATGTATTGCTTTGTACTTTAACATACGTTAGTAAGTTTTTAAATAAAGAAAGATGTATTAGTATTCATCTAGTAAAAATATATATATAATATATATATATATTATATTATATAATATATACTAATATATATATTTTATATATATATAATATTATTTATATATACCATAACATATATATATAGGTATAGTAGATTATATATAATATATATACTTATATATATTATATATATATTCATATATATATCAATATATACTATATATAATATATATAAGTATAATATATACCAGGTAATGTTTATGTATCCCTAAAATTTGGTACCCTCTCTTTTGATGAAGCGACCTTGTTGTAGACGAGGTTACGTTGTCCGTGAAGCTCGGATGGTGGTGCTGCTCCCCTAAAAATAGGAAATGCGCATAGGAAGTTGAATTTGGAGAAAGCAGAGTTGAAGCCGGAGTCGGCTAGCTCGATAGGCGGACTCGGAATTCGATCCGGAGCGAGTCACAGGTGCTGGTCCGGGTGGCGAGTGCGCAGTTGTCAATATTCCTGAGATCCATAATAATACAATTATTTGCTATCATCTAAATATATTCGCTATCAAACCGTAGATCTCTCATATGATGTTATAGTTCGATAAGGGTCTAGGGACCCCCGGAGGGGGGACCCCAGTAGAAAGAGATAAGAATGGAGAAAGGGAAGAAAGGAGAGTGATCAGAAATGAAAGAGTCGGAGAAGGGGTGCGAGTCAGAGAGTCGAGTTGACACGGCACGGTGGCTGAGGCGGTGCGGGTGCTGAATTAATTAACATTGTTAGTTCCAGAAGACATGCCGGAAACGCAAAACAGAAAAAAGTGGAGAAAGGAACAGGAGAAGCATGAGGATGGTCTTTGAGAAGGAGACAGAGTTCGTACGACCCATGAGTAATAGGTCAAGTATAGGCAAATTACATTAGCTAGGGGTCAAATGCTTTGACAAACACCCGACAAACCATTTGACGCCCACTTAAAATTATTGTTGCATTATCTTTTGATTATAACTTTCATTTACTTTTATTGTTTTGTGTTAATTTTATTTTATACAACTTAATTGTTCAATTTTTATTATATTTTTGAGAGATTTTATTTTCTTGGATATTTTTCTTCGTACGTTTTGTTTTACCATTTTATGTTTCACATACCTAATTAGCTAAACCTAGCTAAATCGACGCTCACAATAACGAAAATCAAACGCTGATCTATGAATCTATTGATTCAAGTCATATTTTTTACCAAATATTTATGTTTTTTTGCATACTTAAGCGTAAATCATTTATCCGGCACTATCCCACCTCTCCAGCACCTATTCAGAGCCCTCCGTGATCTACTGATCTATTATCTCATTGGATTGAAGTCATATTATTAACCCAACATTTTCTGTTGTACTCCCATTAAAGCTAGCGTACATCAGTAAATCAAACCCACACCCCCACCCTTCCCCACCCTTCCATGACTCTACGATCTATTGATCTTGATTCAGTCATTTTTACCAAAATTTTATGTTTTACATACCCATAAGCAGTAAATCAGTAAATCACTGTATCTAGCTACCCTCCTACCCCATCATGATCTATTGATTCAAGTTCATATTTTTTAAAAAAATGTTTTGTGTTTACTGACTATAACAGCAGATAATCAAGTAAAATCAAAACCCCATCCCCAGCTCCCACATTACACCATCCTTGATCATTATCTATTGGAATCTATTGATCTATTTGTTTCAATGTGTACATTTGGTATTATTTTGGACAACCTACACTAAATCAAGTTTTGTTACACGACCGATATATGCTAAGTAACAAAGTCTTTCACATTAATAAGCTATACATAGATCACCCTGAACTAAGACTATAATGTGACACGACAATACACACTGCTTACGTCGGGCAATAAACTGTTCCGTTAACAAAGTTAACACTCCACAGTAAAAGTAAATAACATAGCACAGATAAAACGTAACTTTCACCAACTCTTGTCAAAGTATATCTTAAATCTTAATTTTACACTTAACTGGATATATTTAACAAAATTTACATCCTTGTTAATTATCATATGATCATTGAAAATTTGTACGTAACAAAGTTTTTAGCATTAATAAAGTTAACATAGCATCATCTGAACTAGAATATAATGCACAATGACACACCTAACACATTAAGGAAAATAATTGCTGACCATTTAACAAGTTCCACTACTTCCAAACAGTTAAAGTACCCCTAACATACAAAACGTAACCTATTACACTTTGTCAGCTATCTCTAACTAATCATGATGTACAATTACTGGTAATATTTACAAAATTTATCATAACCTTGTCTATTGCACCTCTGGCATTGTGCAAGATTCCAATAACCAGTTTACAGATTAACATAGTAATAATAACAAAATATTTTCATAACTTACCTACCTATCTCATTCCATAACGAATAATTGGAAACCTAACAAGTTTTATCAAACATAACTAAATAGTTTTTTGATAAAATAATCTAGTAAAGTGTATAGTTACTGATCTAAAGCAGAATCAGACAATCAATACACCGCCCCCTCTCACCCTTCCTGCTCCTCTTTGTTTACGATGATTTAGTGTCATGCGTTCAGGTCACATTCGAGTATCATTTCGGATAACAATAGCATAAATAAGTCTTTATATTTATAACCCACCCCCCACTCATAACCACCCTTAATATATGCTAACGTTAACAGTTAACACTAATAAAGCTTTGGATACTGGATAGGAATATATTTTCAACGACAACCTAACAACTTACGCACGGAATAAACTACACACATTAACACAAGTTCCTTTCTTCACAACAGTAAATCGTAAAACATAACAGTATTCACACTCTTTTTCAAGCATATCTCTAAAATCACATTAATTTTCTCCAAATCTTTTGCTATAAGACTTTATCATAAACCCTGTTCTACATTATCATACTGAAAACGAATATATGCTACGCTTACCAATTTTTCATTAACATTGTAATATTTAAACACAATCATCAAACCTTCACTAAGTATCACATCCCCACATCGAATAATTGCAACCTAACCAAAGTTTTTCAAACCTAACATAATAATAGAAAGTTCTCTTTCCAGTCACAACATAACAATAAGTTCTTTGAATAAATATCATAGAACGCATGCATTTGTTTAAGCGCCGCTTCCTCCTACGCAGAATCAATAAACACAATCCCCCAGAACCCAAATAACACCCACCCCCTTCACTCTTCCTCCCACCCACCCTCATGCTCTATTCGAATCTATTGATCTATCTGATCTCCCAAGTAGTGTGTCGAACATACTCACGTCTTTGGCATTAAACCTAAACTAAAAATACGTTCTTATATACTGCAACAGTCTACTTGCTACGGTAACCAAGTTTTACATCACAATAAGACTAACATCATTCCGATAAACTGAAGATAACAACCTATCAGTGGTACACGAAAACCTACATACTTTACGCCGAATAAACTGCCGAATTAACAAAGTATAACAATCTTAAAAACATAACCTATCCTAACCTCCTGTATCATAGACTCAAACCATATCAACGCTCTTTCAGCGTATCCCTGTAACTCACTCACTGTATTTTCTCCCGCAAACCCATAGGTATATTTAACACAATTCCTCTTTCTATCAGTTATGTACCCATTAAAACAGCTAAGGTACACAAGTTCGTCTTAATCACTAATAACATCATCCACCCTGAACTAAGATTATAATTTACAACGACAACCTACTACCCTCACGTATGAATTATCTGCTAACATTCACAAAGTTCCCTAGTATCCAAAGAGTAACAGGTAGCTAAACAGACTCTTCAAACTCACTGTATCCGCCACTTTCCCAAATTCCGCACACAGCTACAGCCGTATTTCATGTAACAAATCCCTTACCAAGCGACCAATCTATCAATATTAACCCAGCATCTTGAACGTATCGACTTGTACTACCTTCAGTTAAGTGTCACTCCATATCATTATAAATACACCTAACAGTTTGCTCAGCCAACCTTAAAACCGTAGCCCACCTTCTCAACACATATCACTCACCCGTAGACCTATCTTACGAAATTCACTCTCTTCTCTAACAAATCCGTTGCTTTATTTCCCTTGTTCATACTAATATTTAACAAACACCGTACGCGAAATCTAACATAGCCACTAAACCGGCTTTCCCTATCGCCCCGCACACCAGCGAACACAGTAGATACTTAATTTGGAACCTCAAACTAAGACCAGATTACCATTTCCTCGACATATATCCGCCTCTATCTACACACACCTCGCCGAGCATGCGCCCCTTTACACAGCAAAACTGCCTCCGCCCATCGCCACCTCCTAACTATCTCTATTATATACACTTGCTCTACTCGTACTTAGCTAAAGCCGATTATTAAAAATTCCGTCTACACAAGTGTCCAACGTACTCAAAGATCCAGCATCTTTAACTCATGCATTTTACTACATTCATCAAGTGCCTTGCATTATCAATTACATCATTTTGAACTATGATCTCAAACTTGCTCCATGTAGCAAAATTCTCTCAGTCAACATAATCAAATAAGCCTATCGATTCATCAGACCTCAACGATAACGTAACATAATATTCTCCCTGCACTAAACCATATGTCCATAACATATTGACATGCATTAAAGCCCGTGATAAATGCACGACATTAACAAGACTTTACAGAATCTCAGCCTTCATATAGACCAACTTAGAGTAAGTTTTGGCCAACAGCGCTCCATACAGGTGCGATTTGCACAAAAAGGCGAATATGTTGCTAGAAACGTACAAAAGATTTTACGCCATTACACTAGCTAACGTTGCAATCACCCACCCTAACCGATATATATGTTCACGACAAATAAACACATTAAGCCACGTAATAAACTGTTACGCATTAGGCAAAGTTCACACTTAACCAGTTCAGTAACTACTAGATACAACAACGGCAACCTTTACCTTTGTCAAGCAGTATATCTATATCATGTTATTATTACATTAGGACATCGAGTATAATTTAACAAACTCTCTCACTCACACAAATACCCAACCACACTCCCTACTCCCACAATCCTACCAAATCAACACTCCATACACCTAGCACAATTTGCTAACGTCACAAAGTTTTACCATTATAAAGCTTACATAGGCATCAAACTCAGTGAACTAAGAATATGATGCCAACACGAACCCTCATCACACCTAAGCAGAATATGCTACACAATTAACAAGTCATATCAAAAGTGACAGTCAAGCTAACTAAATCAGCATCCAAAACAAGTAACCTTTCGCTCTCTCTTCTTTCTTTG
>JABUQX010049207.1:10000-22807 GCA_015478945.1 Trachelipus rathkii | reverse complement strand
GGAACCAATCACCAAACAACATGTTCATTCAAATACACAAAGCACCGTAGGGTTTGTCAATAACTAGCATAGTATACACAAAGTCTAAAACATGCTCATGCAAATCCACAACTTACATAGTATACACAAAGTCTACAAATAAAAGAAAAAAACTATAGCTAAAGTACATGCTAACCACACTACAAGCCTTATTAACTTTATAGCAACATGCAGATTAACCTTAACAACTACTGTAACTAAAATCCCGCCAATTTGACTTTGTCAAAATACAATACACCATACCCAACAAATCCATATACCTATCCAATCCTTTCTTAAATGTTGCAATCGAGTCTCACTCAACAACTGTACAAAACAAAGTTTTCCTATAAAATATTTTTTACTTAATTTTAAATACTTTTCAAGATTTTGATGCCAAGAAGTAAAACTAATATTCTTTAAATTTCATAAAATATACCTGGATAAAGCAACAGTAAAAATGAGCATAAATTTAGATTTTGGTAATGCATTTATTAAACTTTTAACTAAATCTTTAATTAATTAATTTTATAATGTATTAGTTTATCTCAAATTTTAATATTTAAAATTTAAGAAGGAGTTTATACTTAGGTAAAATTTCCATATCTCATTCTTGTTCAGAGTTACAAATATAACATAAGAATATTGAAGTATTTTGTCTCCAACAAGAAATAATTTCATGAGATAGAAGCAGCTTTGTTTAACTTTGGACTAATTTTTTCCACGAGGCGAAGGCCTTGTCCCTTTTTTATATATATTAGGCTGGACCTACAACAACAGCAGCGAAGGGCCCTAGGGCTGAAACTCCCAAAACGACTTTAGTGCAGATGAAAAAAAAAATTAATAGATTATTATAGAACTACAAAAATTACTATGAATAGCAACTAAACAAAAACTACAGCAGATTCCAATTTCATAAGCCCAAACAATCCTGAGCATTTAGGAATAAATGCGACGTCTATAGAAGGAAAACTACATGAAATAACAAGGTGAGATCTGGTTGTTTTTCTTAGTTATAAATCTCCTTCTTATTTGCCTAAAGTGATAAAAAAAATAAACTCTGTAAAAAATTTATCTAATTTTAAGTTAATTATAAACCAAAATCTTAAGCTAGGCCATAGGCTGCTTACTTGATAAATAGGCTATATTTATGCTCATTTTTTCTATGCTTGCATAATTATCCAGTGTAACTAAAGTTGCAATCATTCAGAATTGAGCCAGTTTTTCATCATTTTCCATTTTATATTTGTAATTCAGCCAGTTTTTATATAGGGCAGAACCTTGAATATATATATTTTTACTGAATTACCATAAATTATAACCAGATGAAAGATTCATGAATTTTTTAATAACCATGCATTGGAACCTGTGGAAATAACCACTGTTAATACATATAATATTAATAAACTAGTCTAATTTTTATATTCAGTCATTATTTTTTGCTATTTAGTCAATATTTGATTAAAATTTTCTACTGAATTTGTTACTCCATAGGTTAGTAGTCTTATATTTTGATATTTGAAAAGTGGAGAGAGGAAAGCAGAATTATTAGTTACATTTATTTTTGGTGATTGTTTAGTAGTACTCCAAGTTATCTTGCAAGCAGCATTTTTATAACCAGAGCCTATCTCATTTCCCATTCCCAGTATATAACTTATAACCTTTTAAAGAATTTTATACCATCCAATCTCTTTGTAGTATATTATATTCAGTATAAATTTTTTCAGAGGGATTAAAACTACCCGACTGAATACTGCATCGTTCTTCCATCCATCCACTTGAAGACCAGATCAATCTCCGCCTAAATATTATTATTATTATTATTATTATTATTATTATTATTATTATTATTATTATTATTATTATTATTATTATTATTATTATTATTATTATTATTATTATTATTATTATTATTATTATTTATAAAAAATTAAGTTTTAAAACCTTTTTTTTTAACCATAACTTTGAATTTTCTGGTCTAATTTTTGGGTAAAATGTTGCAAATTTTTTTTTAAATATTTTTTTGAAACTTTTTCAAATATTCAGTTAGCCAAACAACCTTTGGATAGGGTTTTTTTTATTCAACAACCTCCTGTGGCAAATCATTACAAAATTTAACAATCCTATTACTGAGTAACTGCTTTTTTATATCAAGATGGCATACTTTCTTTTTAATTTTCTTACTATGCCACCAGGTCTCCCGTCCGTGCTCTACTATAAAGAATTTATTGGTCTCCGCATTATCAATAGATAATTTTGTAGACTATTTTGTAGATTTGTATCATGTCCCCTCTGAGAAATCGCCTTTCTACAGAAAACATTCCTAACTCCTTCAGCCTCTCTTAATAGCTCTTACCCTCAAACATAAAAATCATCCTTGTTGCTCTACGTTGCACTCTCTCTAGCATATCTAACTTTCTTTAAATAAGGGGCCCAAGCTTGTGCATAATACTCGAATACTGGCCTAACATAGCTATTATACAGTTTACTTATAACTTCCTTGCTCTTGTATACAACATTGCGATTTATTACGACCAACATCTTATTAAATTTATTCCTTGCTTCCAAACACTGATTAGCAACTTTCAAATTACTGCTTATAATCACGCCTAAATATTTTTCTTGGTCCACAGACTCAAGCTAATCCCCATTCATATCGTAGCTAAAACTTTTATTTGAGCAACCTAGGTGAAGAACTTTACACTTTTTACTATTAAAATTTTTTGCCACTTATCTGCCCACCAAAGAAGTTTATCATGATAATTTTGAACCTTTATACATCTTTCACTGTTCCTAAATGAGGTAGCTATTTTGGTATCATCTGCAAACTTAGAAACCTTGCATTTAAGTCCCTGGTCTAAATCATATAGGCCTATATATATATATATATATATATATATATATATATATATATTTTAATCTCTTGTATAAAGATATATATATATATATATATATATATATATATATATTATATATATATATATATATATATATATATATATATATATATATATATATATATATATAAGGAATAATAGTGACCCCAGCACTGAACCCTGTGGGACACCACCACTCTTCACTATTTCCCATGATTATTGTCATTTAGTTGTACACACTGTTTTTTATTCCCCAACCACTCTTTAATCCAACCATATACCACTCCACCTATACCACATTGCAATAACTTCTTCATCAGCCTTGTGTGATGAACCTTATCAAAAGCTTTGCTAAAATCTAAATATATAATATCAACTGGATCTTCTCGGTCAATGCAGTCAGTAATGTATTCCAGAAATTCTAAAAGGTTTGTCTGATATGACCTACCCTTTCTGAAACCAAGCTGGAAGTCGTACAATACCTTGTTATCTTCCAGATATTTCTCTATGTGACCTTTCAGTAACTTTTCCAGAACTTTTACCACCAGAAATGTTAAGCTAACTGGCCCATAATTTCCTAAATCTTCTTTACTACCTTTCTTATAAATAGGCACAACATATGCTATTGTACAGTCGTCTGGTACCCCACCAAATGTTATGGATCGCTTAAAAATCAAATACAGTGTCTTTGCAATGCTGGTACTGCTCTTCTTCAGAGTTCTACCATATACACCATCAGAACCTGCAGCTTTTCTTGAGTCAATATGGTACAGCAAACGTTTAATATCTTTTACCTCAAATTCAAATTCTGAAAGTCTATTTGTTGCATGCATACCAGAACTATTAGTTTCCAAACTATCATCTAATCTTTCCTCAGTAAACATTGAAGCAAAATAACCATTGAAAATGTTGACCAACTCCTTATCTGAACTCACTAAATTTTCATCAATTTTAATTGAACCAATTGCCCTATTCATACTTTTAAATTTATAAAAGCTATAAAGCTTCTTCAGGTTGTTATTACTATTCCTTGCTAAATTAATTTCTGCCTCTCTCTTTGCCTTTCTTATTGACTGGTTAAGTTCGTTTCTATTTTTTCTATAATTTTCTAAATCATCCTCCCTATTACTACCCTTGAATATTTTAAAACATCTACACTTTTCGTTGATTTTCTCTCTTATCTCTCTATTCCACCAAATAGGTTTTCTCTTCGCCACCCTAATGGGTTTATCTTTAAAACATTCTGACTGAATATTCATTAAAATTTGCTTAAAATGTTCCCACATGATAAAACAGTTTTGGTCTTTAATCTCTTTATTCCAGTCAGTTATACTAAGCATGTCTAGAAATTTGGTAAAATCTCCATTTCGGAAATCTAAGATCTTTCCTTATTAACTTGCAATTTGGTCCCAGATATCACATTCATATTAAATCTAAATATATTATGGTTATTAAGTCATAAATTCTCCTCAACTCTAACCTCATCCACCATACTTTCATTGTTAGTTAATATTAAGTGTAACGGTGTTTCGTGTCTTGTAGGTTCGTGGACCATCTGGCTCAAAAAGTTGTCTAGTATATAATTTATAAATACAGAACTACTATAGTCCATATTAGACAAGGAAACCCATTGAATGCCAAGAAAATTAAAATCACCCATTATGACTATACCTTTTTCTTTACTGTGGCATGCTGTCTCAATTTCTTTCACCATTTCCACGTCTAATTCTTGACTCTGGCCAGGAGGTCTATAAAATGCTCCTATTCTATATGATTTATTGTACATAAGGATATCTACCCACACAGATTCAACATCATGATTAGTTTTAAAGTCAGTTATTAACACAGATTGAATATGGCTTTTAACATAAAGCACCACACTACCACCCTTCTTTCCTCTACGCTGGTATAAATAAAGTGACTATCCGTATATTTCATATTCCTGAAAGGAGTCTCTATACAATTCTTCATTAACCCATGCTTCAGTTAGGCAAATAATGTCTAGATTCTCATTTATAGTATAACTAATCAGCTCATCTTTTTTATTTCTAAGGCTATGTGCACTTGTATAAAAGGATTTGATATTTGAAATCCTGTTACTTTTATTGCTATCATCATTATTTGAGCCTGCAGCAACATTAGTTTTATTTATCTCACCACTTTTGCAGTTACTATTGCTATAATTATACATATCAAGATTTAGCCTATCACCCTTAACTTTACTTAGTGTTTGGATTGACAAGCCTCCAAACTGTTCCGAAAAGCTCAGCACCTTTACGACTCAAGTGAACTCCGTCTACTGCAAAAAGATCTTGGTCCAGAAATTCTCTCCACAAATCCAAAAATCTAATATTTTCAGCAGGGATGGCACGAAAAAAATCAAATGAAAAAAATCAACTGATTTTTTTACTTGATTTTTTAAAAAATCGTGATTTTATATATATATATATATATATATATATATATATATATATATATATATATATATATATATATATATATATATATATATATATATATATATATATATATATATATATATATATATATATATATATATATATATATATATTTAAGTGATTTAACTTCATAAAAATAAAAAATTAAAATAAAACTATATGTATTATGAAATTATTAATATATATCTTTTCAATTTTCAACAAACTATTGGCATTGTAAGTAGTTTGTAACCCGTGAGTCCGTAACACTCTTTATTCATATAGTATATTTGACAAAGTCAAAATTTTTTTTTTTAGTTAATTAAGGTAAAACTGCATGTTGTAACTATGACAAACTTACTTATTAAAGCTTGTAGTGTGGTTAGCATTTACCTTAGTTATAGATTTTGCTTTTGGTAGTAGCCTAGTTGACATATACTATTGATAATTTATTGATGAGCTCTAGGGTGTTATGTGGATTTTGCATAAGCATGCTGGGTCATTGGGTCTATTTACTCAAATTGAATGGGAGTCTCGATAGGCCCATCTGCCAGCTGCAGCGCCTAGGCCCTATTTTATGAATGTTTATAGCTGACCAAAGTAAAATTTAGTATAAACACAATTTTTTTTTATTCCAGTTACTTACCCTTCCCGATTTTGCATTTTGATTTATATAGAATGCATAAGTCACTTAAAAAGTAATACTATATCGTACATAAAAAAAAAAAAGTTTGTTTGCAAATTATATTTCGCGTGACGTCACAAATCTGAAAAAAAAATCAAAAAAATCAAAAATTGATTTTTCTCTAAATAAAAAATCAAAAAAATTACAAACCCTGATTTTCTGATAAACATAATTTCTAACCCTTTCATTTACACCTAATGTGACCTAAAGCCCTACTTCCCCATTCCTGACCTGCACCTAACCTAGGTAAAATCCCAGAAATCATGCACCTTCTTCCATTAACTTTCATTTTCTGAATCAACCTCCTATAATCTGCTATTAATTCTTCTGACCTTCTATGTCCAATATCATTTGTACCTCCATGCACAATCACATTTAAATCAACATTTGAAAACTCAATCTCTCTATCTATCCTATCAACGATATCTAACAGAAAATTTTATGAGAAATGAAGGAAAATTAGAGAAGGGGAGAATTCAAAGAAGTTTTAGATTTTAAATTTACTATAAAAAAAATTAAATGTATAAAATATTTACTTTGAATTTAAGGGAGATTTATATATTTTTTAATTTTATTGATTTAAGGGAAAATATATTTATATAAGGGGGAATAGAACTCTTCCTTTCTAACTTGCTGACTTCCTTCCTCTTATGTTAAACCACCTTCTTATTATTAACAAATCCAGAGCCAATCCGTATCTGAAAGGATAGGATTTTATAGGCTCTTCTATATTATTATTATTATTATTATTATTATTATTATTATTATTATTATTATTATTATTATTATTATTATTATTATTATTATTATTATTATTATTATTATTATTATTATTATTATTATTATTATTATTATTCAAAAAAGATGAAATTTAAATCAATTTATTTATTCAATCTATAGTTAATAATTAAAGCAAATGGTTAATATTTAATAATAGTTAGATCCCCTTTCACCCTCTAATTCATTTACTAACAAATGAAGGGAGAACAAAACTGGATTTCACAGCAAAACCCAAATCTGTAATTTTTCTCACCTTTGTTGGTAGAGTTTCTAAGTAGGAAACTGAGTTGTATCTTCTGACTGGTTTGTATGATCCCATTAAAATAATAAGGCCCTCTTCTAGGCTGACCTCCTTTTACTTATAATTTTGCTTTCTTGACAGAATATGGGGCAAGATCTTAGGCAAATTTCTTCTTTTTTTTCTCAAAAATAATAAAGAAAATTTAATTTATTGTTTATAATTAACAGATAACAGTGGTCACTGAAATAATTGATGATTCTTTTATAATGTTTTATTTTTTTTATTGCCTAAATTTTAGGCAGAGCAAAGAACACAGTCTTTGCTCCATAGAGATTATTATGGGTCTGGCACTCTGCCACTCCTTGATGTTATACCTCGTCATTGCTTGCATCATTATTTGCAAAGCTAAGCATGACTCGCTCTTTGGCGTGAGGCTTCATTCATATGTAAACAAAAAAGACAATGAAATGGGATCAAAAATAAATTTTTTGAATTGTTCACTTAAATTTTTTCCTTATTTTAATTTTTTATTATTATTAATATTAATTTATAATAAATTGAATAAAATAAATAAATTTCATCAATATTAACTATTTTATTTTAAGAAAAGGCAATTATTTCAAAATCCTCAAATTCCAGTGGCCATAATAATAAAAATAATAAAACAAAAATAAAACAATAAAAAATATATAAATATATAAAATAAACATATATATTATATAAGGTATATCATACATTATATAATATATATTTTTGACAATATCACTCACTCTGGCACCTGGATAACACACTCTCATTCGTTTACTTTTATCCTTATCTTGAAAAGTACTATTTAGGTATCGTATCTTAGAGTCTCCAATTAGCAACACCTCAGTCTTCCCTTTAGAAAACTCAACATTACTATTGACCCTCTCTGATCCTTACCCATCTGGAAGACAGTCGAAACTGTTACTACAGGTCACAGACTGACTGACTTTCGATATCTTAATTTTATTATTTCTATTTTTTACAACTCTATATTCATCTGCAGACCTATTAGCAACTACTTTAGCCTTTTCCCTCTCATCTCCCTGCCTAGGTGAATCACTATTCCTCTCTACACCTGTATCCTACTCCCTCATCGCCTAGAGATCCCTACTAACCTTTTTCCTAACACTTCCCTCCTCTCTCAACTCAAATACCAAATATTTCAATTCATTCGCATTTTTACTCAGTCTTGCAATCTCCTTCCTTAGCAGCACATTCTCTGCATTCAAAAGACAAACAGGGCAGCTATTCACATATTCACCCCTCACAGTCCCACAGTTATCACACGGAGCATACATATTTTAAATTATTATTAACTTTACTAACTTGTACCTATTATTTTACCAACTACAACTGGTTTAAATATCACTAAAGTCTAAAAAGAAATAAACTAATATCTTAAAACAAGTTAAAAATTTAACAAGCTTAAATCTAGTTTATCCTAGGCTAGAAATATATAAAAATTATAAAGTAAGCCTAACTTTAGCTTAAGGCACTGGGAAACTTCATTTAATTAAATTATCGCAAAATTAAAATAAAATTATTAAACACTGTAATTAAATACAGAAAATCTATTTAATAATCCAAATAAACCTGCACACAGTATACAGTATATCTCCTAACTAAGCTAGCCTAGGGTTAGGCTATCAAACATTGACCTAGTCCAATACTAGTGCTAAATTAACTATTAGAACTGATTTACGTAAAAATAGATACACAAACTATTAACACCACTATTTATAATACAAAAAAAATAACAATTAGCACAAAAATAGACAATAAATAAACAAATTACACACTAAAATGGCAGAGCACTGTCAGAACCAGGGTTGTGGAGTCGGAGTCGAGGAGTCGGGGAGTCGGTAGTTTTGAAGAGAGTGGAGTCGCAGTCGGAGTCGGAGTCGGCAATTTTGAAAAGGGTGGAGTCGGAGTCGGTAATTTTGAAGAGGTCGGAGTCGGAGTCGGAGTCGGAGTCGCTAATTTTCAAAAGCTCGGAGTCGGAGTCGAAGTCGGAGTCAGTAACTTTCAAAATAGTAGAGTTGGAGTCAGAAAATTTTGAGCTGGCAAAGTTATGAATTGTGACTCTGTATGACTTCAATCGCTTCAAGCAAACCTCACTTCACTTGGTAACATCCAGCCATCACAAAATATAATTGAACTTCAGCTTTTTAACCTGCACTTTATGTTTCAATTTGGATTATATTCTAAATTCAACCTTCAACCTTCAACCTATAAGACTCCATATGATTAAGATGCTGAAGAAATAAAAAACTCCAAGGTACGAAGAGAAATTTCTCTCATTGACAATGGTATTCTGCTAGCTGCTGTTTATATTAATTCCTATCTACAGGGTAAGCTTAAATGAAGATCAACAACAATAAGCTAAATCTACACTTTGCAACGTGACTTTTTTTATTAAAATGTTAAAGAAATTCCAGAATTTTGGATAAACATAACTTGAACATATTGTAAGATGAAACTACATCTATCCCTTTTATACTCATATCTTCTCAACTCATTTTTCTTGAAAAGCTTAGAAGATGAGTATGAAAAGATTCTAGATATTGAAGAGTTTAGTCAAAAGCTTCGTCTGGTTCAAGAAAAAGGTCAGGGTTCTTCCTCATCCTTGTACACAATGTTCCATAACTTTAAAAAAATTCTCTGCTGCTCTGAAAGAAGTTGAAAAAATTGATATAACTTAGAAGCTTAAATTAGAAGAGGCCATTGATAAGCATCCAGACATTGTACAAGAAGCTGCAATTGCTGTTACTGATCTACCTCCAAAGCAAGTTAGCGTTGAACGGCTTTTTCTGCTCTTAGCATTATAAAATCAGACCTAAGAGGAAAAACGAAGGAGGACCTGGCAAATGCTATTCTATTTTTAAGAACTAATTCATTCATTGAGTAGATCACACTACATGTAAGTTCATGTAGCAGTTTATATATATAGTTATATATATATATATATATATATATATATATATATATATATATATATATATATATATATATATATATATATATATATATATATATATATATATATATATATATATATATAATAATGCTACACACTTTCCTCCCCCAAGAGTGGGGGGTAAGGTGCGTTGCATGCACTGGAAACAGAAGTGTAGGAAGAATATGACGAAAGTCAGAAAGAAAGTCGTCTTTATCGCCCTTAGATCTTAGCGAGAACTTTCGTCGTAAGAAACAATCAGATCTTCTAACAGGAAGGACCTCTCACTATGGCATCTCGCCAATGTAGGGTTCATCCCTTAACCTAGGTGGGCCACAACCATACCCTCTCACAAAACACCGCCATTCACTCCTATTATGCACCTTTCTTCTCGCATCTGCTAAACTCGGATTTCTCTCATCCAGGAATCCCTTTGCTGACTCAATTCACTTTTTCCTCGGTCTCCACCAGCCGGTCGATTTCCAGCATACTCACCACTGTACATCCGCTTAATCAACCAACTATCATCCATCCTCTTTCCACATGGCCAAACCATCTCAACATTCACTAATTCTCTCATCTACCCCTTTCTTCACACCACACACTCCCTAATACGTTCTTTCCTCATTTTATCAATTCTTCTCACACCTAACACGCCCTTATAGAGCGATTGCCAAGATTGCCATAATGCTTGATCCACGTTTCAAATTGAATTTTGTTGATAAAACCAATGAAAGTGTGATGAAAGTAATTCTTTTTCAAGAGTACTTTAAATTTTATTCTAACTCTCCCTTAAATCAAGGACTAGAAGTCAATAACACTGAAACAATGAACAGTGACTCAGAGTCAGAAGGATCATTTTCACCTGCTGCATCAGATTCAGATGGCTCAACAGGCAAAAAAAGAAAAGGAAATTGATGAATATGGACATTTACAGCTTCTGCCATAAAAGTGTAGCAAATGAAGCTGAAATAACTGCTACCATATATATATATATATGAAAATACCTGATATTAAAATATATATAAATAAATATATATATATATATATATATATATATATATATATATATATATATATATATATATATATATATATATATATATATATATAATTTTATAATCGTTCATTTAAAATTTTTTTGAATAATTATTAATTTAACATTTTCCATGCATATTTTTAAAATATTTAACTTTAAAATAAATATTTAAAGTATTAAAATTTAAAGTTGACTTCATCCATGCTGAAACATAATTTTAAAATATTATTTTAAAATTATGTTTCAGCATGGATGAAGTCAACTTCTACCTAAGCCTTCCAAATATTTCAATAAAAGAATGTCCTTACAAATGGTGGGGTGCATACAACTATACTTGTCCTGATAAAGAGAACAACTGCTGGGATTTAGCAACATTTTCCCAGAAAATTTTATGCGCACCTCCATCATCAGTAATGAGCGAGCGACTTCTCAGCACAACTGGAAAGATTTTTGATGCTAAAAGAAGTAGGCTACTGCCTGAGCATGGAGAGGAGATAGTATTTCTTCTCAATTTTAATATGCCCTGTTTTATTGAATAAATAACTAAAACTGTATGATATTAATTACCATGTATACTTTATATTTTTTTTATCTTATAGTACAAACTGATGAAAACTGTATTAGCCAAAGCTTCGCCTTCGGCAAAATTCTGGAAATGGTGGGGTGCATACAACTATACTTGTCCTGATAAAGAGAACAACTGCTGGGATTTAGCAACATTTTCCCAGAAAATTTTATGCGCACCTCCATCATCAGTAATGAGCGAGCGACTTCTCAGCACAACTGGAAAGATTTTTGATGCTAAAAGAAGTAGGCTACTGCCTGAGCATGGAGAGGAGATAGTATTTCTTCTCAATTTTAATATGCCCTGTTTTATTGAATAAATAACTAAAACTGTATGATATTAATTACCATGTATACTTTATATTTTTTTATTTTATAGTACAAACTGATGAAAACTGTTTTAGCCAAAGCTTCGCCTTCGGCAAAATTCTGTATTCGGCACATCCATAGTCAATATATGAATTAGAGAGTTGTAGTCCCAAATATCTTGAGGAGCCCGCAGTTCTTAGTCACATAGTTATATCAAAATTGCCTAATGTGGTAGTGAAGATTACTCGCAAATTAAATACCTATTATCCTGATTTAAATCAAATATTCGATATCTATTATGAGGTATTGAAAAATGTTTATTTTAAACAATATTTTTTTGTGGAAAATATTACCCTAACCTTTTTACTATTCATCCAATCTTTATCAGATTTCTAGAGTAGAGAGATTTGCATATTTTTTTAATAGCATTTTTTGTATACACAAATGCTTTTCCTCTAAACATGTGAGGGGGGAGCGAAACAATGGTTGATCAGGCAGAAAAATGCCCTAAATAAAAGATGTATATAATTCGCCCAATTCTAATTGTTCTGAAAATTTTGTTGATGAGATGAATAGTAAAATATCCTCGCAATTTTTTTTTTTCAGTTATAAAAATGTTTTGAATATTTTCAATAAAATTATTTTTAAAAAAAAAAGCAAATCCGACATTTTTTGGGGGGATATTGCTTAGAGGAGACATAAACCTAAAATTTTATTTAGCATATATGTAGGGTATCTGTTCTATTCGAGAAGCTGGATTAAATTTTTATTTCTGGTGCTCAGTTGGCATTAAAAGACAAGACAACGGATATAGAGATGTAATAAAATTTTCGAACTCGAATATTTAGAGCTCCACCAAGGATGCATTTTGATC
>JABUQX010049207.1:0-5000 GCA_015478945.1 Trachelipus rathkii | reverse complement strand
ATCACCCTTGTCTGCAAATGTATATTTTCGAGTCGACTATCGGAAAAAAACGTGAGTAGATATCGACTTAAGAAGTAATTAACTGATTATCGGTTTGTGTTACCCACCGTAGCATCCGATTCTAGTTACCCACAGTAATACTCTCACTGATAATCCGGTTGATCTAGGATGCCACGAAATAGGACCCCATGTCCTATCCACCTACCGGGGGTGTTACGTTTAGATGATGTTGCACAGCCTTGCTGTATGGGCATCCTTCATGCTGGTAGTAAAAATTTTGACGTGTCTGTAATGACGTCAAGAGAAGGCTGACAAATGTGTCCAGAAATCTTGATTTCATTCCTATCTAGTTTCTATCGGTAAATGTCCGGGCCCATCAGCTATAATATTCTAGCAGTCACATACACAATTATGGAGTAAAACTACCTAGGTTGTCGCTGCTGTAGTGATATGCGGGTTTTCCCGGTCCAAGTAACCATAATTCCAACCATTTTATCTGCCAAATTGGTAACCTGCCTCATCTCCACAAAATACGGAGCTGCCCGTCCAAGTTTATTGTCAAAACATGAACACATTTGACTACGAACTTTACAACCAAACTACGGATCGCCGGGTATGCAGACCGTGCACTAAATTGTTGCTCTGCAAGAAAAATTTTACATATGTAGAAGCACCCGTACCTTTTCCTGTCTGCCTAAGTTAGGTGTGTATTCCGTGGAGTATACAAAGAAAGTCAAACTTCCATGTCAAGTGACGGGTGGAGTGACTTGTGCCGAGTAGGTGAGGTGCGTCGAACCCTTACATGAAAAACCGTGTACAATCTGTTACATTATAGTGAATGCGTCCAAACATCGTATATCTCGTCTATAACACTCCGTTAGTCTATGGCATTCTTGTCTTCAAGAATAAACGCCTCAACCATATCCAGTCAGTTCCTGGTTTGTATACATATTATTAGGCATTGTGTTATCGGATGTTACAATTAAATAGCTGTGCTAAGACACATGATTATACATACGTAAGTGCTCCGCTGACTGTTGTACGATTATACTGGAATACCGATCCCCAACAGAGTATTGTGTCATATTACCTTCGAAATTCATAATTTAGCTGGCTGACAATACCGGATATAAAAGAAATTGAAATATTTATAAGACATTTTATTTCTCTTAATACAAAATATATAGAGAAAGATAAGAAACCTGATGGAAATTGAAATTTCGACTTTCATAATCTCTTCCCACAAGATTGATTACAACATTGGAATATTTGACTGCTTTCCTAATAGAATCTTCATCACAGTCATAGAATGCAATTTCAGCATCGACATCAAAACTACACGGTTTTATTGAAAATTCGGAGGTTCATGAGGAATTCGCATACTGTGCATACCCGATAACCTATAATGATTAGCCAAAAATAACTCTCCGAATTTAATTAGACATCTGATCCAACAAATTTAATAATAATAATTCCATCATTACGGAAATATTCCTTTGTTGCATATATATATACTTATATAAATATATATATATATATATATATATAGATAGATATATATATAATAATATACTTAATATATATTAGTATATATATATAATATATATAATATATATATACATATATATATAAATATATATATATATTATATATATCCCTAAAAAAAAAAAATATCTATATTATATATATATAATATACTATATAGAATATAATATATATATATATAATAATATATATATATACCATTATATATATATATATTATATATATATATATATTATATAATAATATATTGTTAATTTTCCATTAAAATATAAGAAAAAAGAAACAAAAAAAAATTAATATAGAATACAGAAAATTCATTACTAAGTGTATGTACTATATGAGCACAAACTCTGTTAAAAAAATGACCAAAATATTAGAAAGGTAGAAAAGCAAAAAATTGATTGCAACACAAAAAAATTGGATACAAATGCAGAAACAAGTGGGGCAAATTAAGGATTTGCAATTGAATAAATCTAAAGAAAGCCATTACATAAGAAAAAACCTGAATAATTAGAAATACTGCAAGCAATATAACATTGCAAACTCAAGCAGCTGTTGAAACACAAAACTGTCAACTTTGCTAAAGTAAACAAAAAAAATAAGCAAAGTACAGCATTGAATTCATTCAACATTAAAGCCAAAAGAAGAAACACTAAGTAAATCTATCAGTATCAAGGACTATTTTCACAAAGAAAAACATGAGGTGGAATTAAGAGAAAATGACAAATTCTTCAATCAACAAGTATATAATATAGAAGCTATAAAGAAAACTGAGGACAACAAAGAAACTCTATGCAAGCTAAAATTCAACCAGAAGAAACAAAAAAGAATTTTCAGCTAATAGAGCCATCTCAAAGCAACTTTAATGATCAGGCCAGCCCACAAATTGTAGTAATATAACACACCCTAATCTCACCATTCTGAAATCCAAAACATCAGAAATTAGAAGGTAATAGTTTTTATAGGTATTAATATAGTTGGTGTGAATGTGGTATAATATTAATATAAATAAGTAACATCTATGAGTTTTCAAACAAAAAGCTAAAAAGGACAAAAATAAATAAAAAGTCCAAAAAATACTGATAATTTTTTATTGATGTTTATTAACAGGAATAACTAATTTTCAATGCAACCAATGTATAATTATTAATGTGTTTACTTTTAGGCATTAGTATTTGGACTTTTTAAGATATATCTTAATTTGTATAACTTTTTATATTTTCAGAATCCAGTTCAGTTCCGTACTAAAGCAGGAAATAAAAACAATTGTGTCTGAGCTGCGTTTTATCAACCTAGTCAGGATTTCTCAATGATGTATTATCCAAAGTTCTGCTCTAATTTGACAGTTGTGAAGAAACACAAAGCTGTTCACTCAGATTGAGATGATCTCATCCGATTTGACAATAAGTATATAATAAAGTATAGCCAAAATAAAAATAATAAATAAATAAATAAAAAAATATATACAGGTAAACTTTCATTATACGAAATATTAAATTTAGCTTATATATAAATTGTTGTTAAAAACATACATCCTTCCTTTAGAGTTGAAAGAGTTGAAAATATTAAGTTTTAATATTTTTTTATTAATAATAAAAAAAAAAAAAAAAAAAAAAATGCGCCTTTCAAAATCGATATTGATGAACATAAAAAATGTATGAGGTTTTATAGGTTCCTTCAGAAAATAGCAAGCAGGTTACCTTCTTAAAACATTAAACATTATTAAAAGGCTATAATTGATGGGCATGCCTTTCTTAATGACTTAGAATTTAAGCTCATCGAAATTAAAAACTGATGAATTAACATTAGATGCAAAAGTAGAATTCCTTAAAAAATTCTTGTAGTGAATAATTAAGAATCTGTAGAGCAGATAAAAATACAGCATGGCTTACATTAAAATAAAGCCATATTAGAGTTAAAAAAGTGAGTATTTTCAAAATATGAGTAAATATGAGCCAAGGATTATGCCACAAGACAGTGCTAGTAATATATCGAGTAAAGTAAGTAAATCTAGTGCAAAAAATTCAATAGCACAATCATTGTTGCTCGAAATTGAAAAAAGCAAAATAAAATTACAAGAGCACGAACAATACTTGGCAAAGAAAAAGGGAACAAGAAAGTTTGGATTTGTACCAACATAGTAGTCATATAAAAAATCTAGAGCAGAGTCTTATAAAAATTGAACAAAAATTAGAAAATCCAATTTTCAGTATTAGCGATACTTCTGCTAAAAACTGAGGATAAAAAATGTAAATTTAACACAAACTAAAATAAATATTACAATGAAAATAATATTTTGGTGTCTAAATTAGTAGAAATTTATAAAAATGAAAGTTAGAAAGTGAGTAGGCCTATTAATAATCCTCTTCCAACATGTGACCTGAAATATTAATGGAAAGGACCAAACTAAATTTAAAGATTTATATGGCTAGTTTAAACCAAATAGAAGGAAAATGTAAAATGAAATGAAACACTTTCTATTTAATTAATATACAGAAGGTAAAGCAGAAAAGTATAGTAAGAAGTTGTAGCATTTAGCATGAAAAATAAGTTGTATAAAAAAGGCAGTAGAAAAAACTAGAGAAACCAGTATGAAATGAACCAAGTTATTGCAAAAAATACTTTGAAAAATTAAATGATTGGAATGAAATCAAGAATGAGGATGGTGAAGCTATGGCAGATTTTCTTTGTTTTTAGAGCTATTTATGCAATGTAAAATATTTACTGCCCCTGAATGAATTGAATTCTACTGGTGCTATTTAATAGTTAAAAAACTTCCCTACAAACAACGTGATAAGTGGAGATATAAAGTATATATGTATGAAGATAGTGAAGCGTATATTTTAGTACATTACAAAGTTTGTTGAAAAGAAGCAAGGATCATGAACACCTTGTTCGTGAGAACTTGGCAATTGGATGCAAATACCCGAAACAAAAACACCACCAAATACACAAAGTTGGAATAAAGGGTAAGTATTTTTATACAAACACATGTGTAGTGAAATAATGAGCAATAGAACCATTAAAAAATATGAGAATATAATAATAATAATAATAATAATAATAATAATAATGAATAATAATTGAACTATTAATATTAAAATAAACTGCGATTAATTAATAAGTTAATTGACATTATAATAAAAAATAAAAAACTAATTACACAAAAATGACTATGTCAATCTAATCACAAGATTAAATTATTTATCAACAATAATCTTTATTTGAATTATAAAAATAAGAAATGTATTCTTGATAAAGGATATATTTAATTAATGATGGGACAATGTATAGGAATTTGCATCGAGAATCGGAACTAGAAATAATTTTGGTGTCATCCTATCTCTACTAAGTAAAAATAACATAAGAAAGTAAAATTCTGCATGTACGAATAAAGATAACTGCATTGTAAATAAATGATCCATACTAATAGAACAAAAATAAATAAAATTAAT
>JABUQX010049206.1:70000-87905 GCA_015478945.1 Trachelipus rathkii | reverse complement strand
TTTTTTTTTATTTTGGTCTGTCGAAAAAAGGGCCCAACCAATTGCCGGGTCCTCTATATTCTATATGATTAGTGCCGGCTTTGCTGTCGCCTGGGGCACAGTGGTTGGGTGTGCCTTTTTGACATCAACGCGCGTGCCTCTTCTCCCCTATTCTTTCTGTTGAATCTTTTTTTTTATCTACTGTTCAAGTTGAGCATATCTCCTCGTTTATACTATTTGGGTTGACCATGGCAGTTCTAAGAATTAATGTGTGTTCGACAGTCGGAGTTATGCGTTCATTCTTTGCATAAGGCTTTACGTAGCTAGCTGTTAGAGTGTAAACTGGCGTTATGTTAGATTAAACTCTTCGTTTATAATATGGTCGAAATACTAGATTTATTGGTCTGAAATGTAAAAAGTTTCTCATAATCTTTCATTTCAAAAAAGTAACGCAACGTATCGGGGTCATATTTAGGAGCAATACTCCGAGTGACTCTTCTAAAACTTTTGTTCGGATTTAGGTGGCCATAAGATCTCTGATTTTCTACGTTTCGGGTTACATCTCTTTTTTTTATATTATTTACGTACACTTTGTCTGATTATAATTTACGTATTATATTATAATTCTTTTAATATTAGTATTTTATTTAACTATATACTATATATTATATATATTGCTGCCGGGGTGCTTATTGTCACTTAAATTATATATTATATATATATATATAATATTTAGATATATATATATCCTTAAATGCTTTAATAGTATATATATATATCTTTCTTCTTTCTTTTACCTACCTCTTCTTCCCAAGGACTGGGAGAAGGTGCGCTACAAGCAGCGGAAAAGAAAAGCAGATTAGTGAGAACATGAAAATGTCGAAAAGAAAGTCGCAGCCTTACGCCCCCTCTGTACATTAATTAGTGAGAACTCGTCACAGACTAGAAAATCCACCCTAGAGCTGTCATGGGACTGCGACGGGTTCAAATATGGTAAATCGTCATGGTAAGGATTATATCTATTCTCCCCCTGGTCCCGGTGATCGTCTCCCACAGACCATGCGCCCATAGCGAAACCCGGCACTTCTTTCCTATCTGCACCTTTAATTCTCGGCCTCTGCACTCACATTTTCTCTCTTAGACATTCGTTCCTTGATCGATCACTTTCTGCTCGGTTCCCAGCCGTCAGTCCCAAACACTCCATCCATCTAATCTACGGACCGTACAGTCCGCTTAAAACATACCAAAACCGACTATCATTTCAATACCACTTATGCGCACATGACAACATCTCAACATACTTCTCATCTATCTCTCATTTACCCTCTTCTTCACACCACACACCACTCTCTTATAAGTTCATTCCTCATTTTATTAATTCTTCGCACTCCTAGCATGGCTCCTAGCTTCTTATTCTCAGCATAGTCCACTAACTATGCAATAACACAGTAAAAATATCCCTCATGGTAAGACGCCTAGCGCACTCAAGACTTAGTCCCTTAATTGCACCAGCCACCTTTAATTGCATCCAGCACATTTCCTGCCATTCACAACTTCCTACAACACTCTGCATCCTCCGTACCTTCTCATCCATACACTACTAAATTTTTAAACTCAGACACTTGCTCCAGCTGCTCACTATCATCTAGACATATACTACACAATGGTACATCGTCTCGACTCACGAACCATACCTTACTCTTATCTAGTTTTACTTTCAACCTCTTTATCATACCATTTATCCTCGCCAAACCCCTCTACTCATCTTCTCAATTCTCTTAAGATTCGCCACACAGAACCAAGTCCGCATATAATAGGTAGGTGCCCTACCTACTCTCTTTTATTCTCCATCATTTTAAACCATTTCCCTTGCCATCGCATCACTCGAATTCTTTCATAACCTCCATATACAATATGGACATATACAAGGGAGACATAATCCAACCCTGTTCTACTCCGCTGATTAATCTAAACCAATCACCTTATTGACACCATTTAATTTACACACGCTTCACTATCTGTCATAGCATACTTTGATTCGCAACTTCAGAAAGCTGAGCTCACTCAACCCGTTATAATTCTAATACATGCATATATAAGCTTCGCCTATTACTCTATCATACGCTTGTTTGCAAATCCCCCCCAAAAATTATTATAAAATTTATTCTTTCTTTCTCCCTCTTTTCTCAAATCATTTGTTTTTAATGTAAAGATTTGATCCATCCATCCTCTACCACTCCTAAAAGCGCACCTTGTTTTCTTGCCACCAATCAGTCATTCAGTCATCGACCGCCACTATATTCTGACCAAATGCCAGCCATATACCTTCCCTATCAACACTCAAGTAAATATTCCCCTATAGTATAATATATATATTTATTAATATTAATATATATATATATATATATATATATAGTATATTATATATACTTATATATTAATATAGCTATATATACTATTTTATTATGATAATATAATTATATTATAGTATATATATATAATATATATATATATATTATATATGTATATTTATATATTATACTATATATATATTTAATTATTATATATATATATATATAATATATAATATATATATATATATATATATATATTATACATATTATAACGTACTATCTATTATACTATATACTAATATATAATATATTATATAATATATATATACTATATATATATATATATACTATATATATTATATATATATATATATAATATATATATATCTATATAATATATATATAATATATATATATCTATATATATTATATATATATATATATATATATATACCGTATATATATATATAATATATATATATTATATATATATAGTATATACTATATTATATATATATATATATATATATATATATGTATATAGTATTATATATATATATATATATATATCCTATATCACTCAATATATATATATATATATATATGGGGTTGAACCGTACCGCATCTGCCATGCATTTGCATTTGGGAAGCTTAGTCATACAAATACAATTAGCCTCTCATGTTGGAAAATGATGTCATATACATAACAAAAAATTTAAATAATAATTAATAGATAATAATAATTAATTAATAATTAATAATATAATTAATAATAATTAATATAATTCTTTAATATTTCCCTATAACCTGCTCTTCTAATAGCTTGTAATCTAGCCTGATATGCAATTTTATAGCACAGTTATCAGAGAGGAAGAATTTTCAAGTATTATTAGTAGCAGTTGGACGTTTTATCCTACCAGGTGGGCAAGAATTAAAAGCTCGACTGCGAACACGTTTGGTGCAAACTGGTTGTGTGATAGCGGGCGCTTAAAGTTCGATGTTCCTGTAGTCTCCCCCCTGTGTTACCCTCTGCATAGGGGATAAAGCATCACGATTCAAACGGTAGTTTGCAGTTTTTTTTATGTATTATATAATAACTATATATATATATACTCATATGTATATATAATATATCATATATTATTTATGAAAAAAATTATAAATAATATTATTTTTCCCCCCCCCCTTTTTTCCCCCCCCCTTTTTTTTCTCCTTTTTTCTTCCCCCCTTTTTTTTCTTCTCTTTCTCCCCTCTCTTGCCCAAGATTGGGGGTAAGGTGCTGTACAATCATCGGAAAAGAAAAGCAGTAGGAGAACATGACAAACTCGTCGAAAAGAAGGCCCAGCCTTCACCGCCCTCCTCTGTAGCATTAAAGTAGTGAGAAGCTCGTAAAGACAGAAAATCCACCTAGAGCATCATGGGACCGGGACGGACTCCTCAATATGGTAAGTGTCAATGTAAGGGTTCATCCTTGCCCCAGGTGGGCCACAACATGCCCCCATAAAACCCCGCATTCTCTCCTATCATGCACTTTATTCTCGCCTTTGCCAAACTCACATTTTCTCCTTCAGACATTCGTTCACTCGACTCAATCCACTTTCTCTTCGGTCTCCCAGCGTCGGTTTCCAACACACTCACGCATTATACATCGCTTAACACCTATACTATTATCATTTCAATCCTTTCACATGACCGAATCATCTCAACCTTACTTTTCATTTTATTCTCTCATGTTACCCCTTCTTCACGACCAACCACTCTCTAATACGTTTTCATTTCCTCTCTTTATAATTTTCTCACACCTAACATGTCCCTAAGATGGTCCATCTGAAACATTGAACCTTTTAATCTATTACTTCTTAATTCCTAGACCATTAGTCTAACTACTAGCAATAACAAGGTAACAAATACCGCTGCATGTATAGACCCTAGAACATCTCAAGACTTTAGTCCCTTTTGCATTCACGCACAGTGAATTAATTGCTACCAGCCACCTTCCTCGCCATTCTCACGTAACTTTCCTACACAGCTCTGCATCGTCGTTCCTTTCTCAATGGCAACATATTACCTAAATATTAAAACTCAGACACTTTCTTGCTATAGCTGCTCACCATCTAACATACTTCACATGAGGAGTGTCCTACTCACAACACTAACGTTACTCTATCCACTGTTTAATTTCAAGCCTCCTTTTTACACACCTGCAAATCCCCTCTACCAATCCTCCAAATCTCTCTTCAGATTCGCCAACAGACCACTACCGCATATTTATTTGGTAGTGGGCAACGCTCACATCAACTCCATTCCTGCTACCATTCGAAAACCATTCTGCCATCCCCACCTCAATTCATTTCATACCACCCATCCATATACAAATTGAATTAACAAGGAGACATAACACAATACTGTTCTTACTTCCGCTATTAATTACTAAAGCCAATAACCTTGATACACATTTATTCTTACAGTCACGCTCAACTATCGTCATACATACTTTGATTCCATTCAGAAGCCTACGCACAACAATAGTATCACTATACATTGTCCCCATTATAACGTTCCCTATTTAACTCTATCATACGCCTGTTGGCAGAATCCATAAAACCTAATTATCAATTTATTCTGTCTCTCCTCATTTTCTCAATATTTGTTTCAATGTAAAGATTTGAATCCACACATTCTCTACCGACTTCCTAAATGCGCAAGCTTTGTTTTCACCAATCAGTTTCCATTCAGTCATTCTGACGATGATTCTTTTGACCATAATTATACAGCATTATACGTTCCCTACATCACTCAGATATACTTATTCCCCTATTAATTTCTACAGTACCTTTTTCTTCCTACCCTTATAAATGGGTACTATTACTGCTCTCTCCTCCAATTCCCTTGGAACTATACCCTCCATAAACGCATCTTTTGATTTGGATACCTCATTTGGCACTGCTCCGCTCTTGATCTATTTCACTAGTAAATTCAATCTTTACCTGAGAATTTACATTCTTCAACTTTCTCACCCTATCCCATTACCTCCTCCTTATAATAACCTCATCCGAAAATACTATTCCCTTCTGCACCATTCAAAACCGCACACATCACTAACACCTCAATCATTACTGTTAATTATTGTGCAGATTTCTGAAGTGTTTTTCCACACTCCCTCACATGCCATTTCATATAAGTTGACAAAGGCAACATCCTTTTCATTATTCTATAGCAAGATTCCTTATTCTCATTTCTTACTTCGCGCTCTTCCAGAGAGCCTTCTAATTTCCTTGTATTGTCTCATTCACTTACTTCAAAGTGTTCATCATTACGCTCTTGTTTCCTCCTACGTATTTACAACCTTTTAGTATTTTCTTTTTTCCTCCTTATATAATTCCAAGCATCTTTCTTTGATACTTCATCATTTGCTTTAGTGAACTTACACCACGCTTTTTTTACCTTTAACACGCTTGTCATCACCGTCGTTATTCCATCTATTCGCTGTTAAATTCTGTACTTCTACTTTTAGCTCCAACAACTCCCTCCACACTGTTCCCCCGCCTTTTGTCACTACTAACAATTGCCTTCCTTCATTTGCCAGTATTCTGCTCAGTATCAACTTTGTTCAGCATTCAATCCGTTTTTACTAGCGAGGGCTGCTTACTTACTTTTTCCTTAATTATCTGTCACACGTTAAATTCTCACTTTTTAATTTTACCTACTTTTCTTTCGTATCACCTTCCCTCCATCCAAGCCCCCAACTAACTTAATTTAACATAGAACAACATAATCGATCCGATATATCATTCCTAAAACCCTAACTTGATTTAACATCCAACTCACACTTCTGGTTCAACATCTCCTTCTTCACTATCATAGAAATATCATCATACTTTCACTTCGATACATCTCTACCTACAATACATCCAACTCTACTAGTGTACTTATGTTACCTCTTGTGTTTAAAGAAAAGTTATTACTTACACAGCATAAAAACTCTCTTCATTCACAGAAATCGAATCAGCTTCCTACCATTCTCATTTTCTCCCGCCACCCAAAACCACCTTATACCATCCTGTTTTTGATCACCTTATCCAACCATTTAGGTCCCCAACATAATTAATCTGAAGCTCCTACTGCAGCCATCCAGAGGATAACATCATTCAGAGTTATCCCAAAAAAATCGTACTCTTCAAACGTTCCCTCAGATGGACCATACGTTCACAACCACACATACCTTTGACCTTTTTCAAACTTTAATTTAACTCATTCTAGAATTCTAGGACTCAACAATCAGAAGTCTACCATGCTTTCATACACAGGTCACTCATCAATAAAATTGCAACTCTTCTCTTTCCCTTCTCTCATTCTCTTCACACCAGAACGCACACCTTTTCACGATCAACACCACTTAATTTCACTTTTTCCTTTCATCTTTGTTTTCAGTCAACAGCGAGGCAAATAAATTTGCCCTTTCTAAACTACATCCATCACCTCTCTCCTCTTCTTCTCACTACATTTATTCCTCTGACTTCCATGTACCATACGATTCATACAATTTCGCCGCAAAGTTATATATATATATATATATAATATATATATATATATATATATATATATATATATAGTATATATACTATACTAGTAAAATTTCGAGTGATTATTGGTTTATTTTGGTGCTGAGAGAAGTCATGTTTGCGTGTAAAATTAATGGAATCATGCATGATATGCTACATGCTGAATGCAATTTGAAGACTGATTTCAAATTGGATCATTTTTCTTTTGACTCGATGCTCCACTATGTGCACTCATGGTGCACCTAAAACGATGCTTAAATTACCATCCTGAAACTCGGCGTTTGTTTTGCAGCTTGAATCCTAGAATCGACGGTCCGGTCCAGAGTGTCCTAAAGCTGACATCATGAACTCGAGAACGGCAGCACCTACAGTAAAACAAATTATATATTTGGAATCAGCGAAAAAATTCTTAAGGAGGGGTTTTTTTATTTTTTTTTTTTTTTTTTTTTTTGCTTCTATTCTCTTATGGATCGAAAAAAATTCCCCGACATTTAGGGGGCTCGAGCCGACGGGGGAACAGAGGGGGGGACGAAGTCCCCCTCGTCGTCCACCGGGAGGCTGAGAGACCCCGACTCCTGCCATCTTTGCGGTTTACCCTATGGTATTCCTTTAGTTAAAATAATACCAAAGTGTAAAGGGAAGTAAAATTATTCTTTTTTTTTTTAACTAAAGGAATACCATAGGGTAAACCACAAAGATGGCAGGAGTCGGGGTCTCTCGCCTCCCGGTGGACGACGGGGGGGACTTCGTCCTCTCTGTCCCACGTCGGCTCGAGGCCCCCGTAAAATATGGCATTTTTTTTTATTAAATTTTCCGACGAATAAAATGAAAAAAAAAAATTAAAAACCCGTCCTTAGGATTTTCCGCTGATCTAATATTAATTTGTTTTACTGCTAGGTGTTGCGTTCTCGAGTTCATGATGTCAGCTTTTAGACACTGACGCCGACGGTCCACTATGTTTTAACCCTAAGGCACGATTCCTTTATTTATATATGATTGTTTTGGAGGGAAGGAATATTCGCGAATTTTCTTGATAGTTTTGGAGGGAAGGTAATATTCACAAATATTTTGATAGGTTGGAGGTAAGGAATATTGCGTGAATATTTTTTAACTCAAATCATTTTCATATAAGATTATATATATATATTTATATACTATTATATATATATATATTATACTATATATATATATAAATACTATTATATTAATATATATAATAGTATAATAATAGTATATATTTATATTATACTATATATTATATATATATATATATTAGTGATATGGACGATTAATGCGGAAATCGGATGCGGAAGGAATCGCCCTGTTTTTCAAGGAATGGAATCGAAATCGTGCAAAATGTACCGATTCTTTTGACCGATTCCTTTCTTATTCTCAATTTGAAAATAGATTTTTTAATATTGTCTGATAATTCAAAGACAATATTTCGAAGTCTGCCGTATTATTTTTTAATTTCAGTTTTCTTATATGATGAAATAAAAAGAAAACTGGATTGAGCGGCGCATCTTACGTGAGACTAAGTATATTCATGTTAGGAATAATCAGAGTTATTGGTGAGGCTGCCAGACATTTGGCAATGTTTTGGTTAGTCAAATGTTATGCTAATGATTGTTTTTGATAATTATAATAGCCGCGTGAATGCTCGTAAGTTGAGCAGTGGAAAATATTTGCCTTGTAGGCTGTAATAATTGGAGCTATTGAATTAATAATGGCTATTCTCGAGTTTCACACTTTTTTATTATCTCAAACACAACATTGAATATAGAGTGACCTTGTCTTCAAAAATGTTTAATGGAAGAATTCAATATTTCTAAAGCGAAATTCATGTTATAGTACGGGATAACGCACCTAATATGGCTGCAGGAGTTAAACAAGCAGGATACCAGAATTACCTTTGACTTTTACACTTTCAAACGCAGTTCTAAATGATGCCATATTTGAACAAAGGAATGAAAAAAATATATCCGACTATGCAAACAAATCGAGGTCATTTTAATCATCCCTCGCCTCAACTATTGCCAAGTATGAAGATACTCAAACTAGAATTTATTTTACACAGCACGGATTTTAATTACAGGATGTACAAACCCAGATTAAATAGGCCAGTGATCATAGTGCTTTCAACAAAATTTTTGAACAAAAGACAGGCTTTCATTTCTTAATATTGCACGTGATCATTCAAAACCTGCATGCTTAGAAACCACGGAAAGTTCTCGAAAAATGCTAAAATACTTAAAAATTTTTGTTAATTGTAACGCCTCTCTAACTATCTTTCTTTTCAATGGATTGGCAAAATCCCAAATATTAAAAGTGATTTGCAGTTTTTTTGAAAAGAGTCAGAAAAAAGGACTATTTGAGGACTTGGGTCTATGTATCAGCATGGAAAAATTCAGTAACAAATAGATTTCAACATTAAATCATCTGACAAGCATAATTTTGCTTTCTTCACTATCTTCTTTCACTCTTTTAGAACTGGATTCCTTTAAGGATGAATATACATTAAAAAAGTGGAATGATATTCTAAGCATGGTGTGCGAAGATATACGTGTTTGTATTAAGGAAAGGAAAACAGTTTCCACTTACTAAGGAAAACAGTTTCCACTACTTTAAACAAACAGTTCCACTACTTTAAACCAATCTTTCAGATTCTTTTCATTTATCAAGCAATATCTTTCGAGTCAGCGATACTGACGATTAAATGATTTAACTTCAGTATTGAAAATTGTTTTTCGAATTTAAAGAGAAAAAGACTTTAAAAAACAGCAAGAAACTCATTCCTAGGAGAAAACGAACACATATTTTTGAAAAATGACGATGTAATAAAAGTAGACAATCAAGCAATATAAAAAATATGATGAAACTTATTAAAAATCAGAAAGTCCCTTACAATGGTGATCATCGAATAAAGATACTTTCAGCATTTGGGTGTTCTTGCTAGAAAATATTTAAGCTCGCCCCCTTTCCGTGGAAATGTAAAAGACTCAGAATTTGGAGGATCAATTAAATTCTTCTAAAAAATATCGGCTGAATGAACTCAGAAACGGCGAGAAATGTTATGTTTTGCACTACATTTAAGAGTCATGCATTTGACTAAATAATAATGGATAATTTTGCTTCATAATCTAGACTTTTAGTAAATTAAAGAAGAATTTTTTTTAAACAAAAAATGACAAAATTGTTCATTTATTGTAAGATTTTAAATATTGCATATTATTGTTTCAGTGGTTAAATAGGATTAAAAGGTACATTAACTAATTATTTCGTTTTAGCAGATATAAATATAAGAGAATTTATACATGTAATAATTATAAAGTTTTAAATATGCTAAAATTTGGTTGATTAGCAAATTAGGCATATATATATATTATAATATATAATATATAATATATATATATATATATATATATTATATATATTATATAAGATAAGTATATATCATATATATATACTATATATATATATCATATATATATATATATATATATATACGTATATATATAATATACAAAATATATAATCGAAATCGGCACTTTTGACTGGTATCGGTATCGGAATCGGCTGGAAATTTGTGAATCGTCCACACTAATATATAATTTATATATATATATTATATATATATAATATATATATATATATATATATATTATATATTATATATATATACTATATAGTATATATAATATATATATATATATATATTATATATTAATTATTATAGTATATATCTAAATATTATTATCAAGCTACACTTGATTTCCCAGACTGGGATAGGTCAAAACAGGTGACCAGAAATCCGGGCGGCATAATTAATGGCAGTGGAAACGCCAAAACAGTACACATTTCTTTTCAGCTGATTCTTACGACGTGCAGAATGCAATGTTATTGTGAAATTTCGTTTTTTCCACGTGCAATATCTGTAGATATATATAGTATATAATATATATATATAAATATATATATCTATATATATATACTATATATATATACTACTATATATATATTATATATATATCTATATCTATTATATAAACTATTTTCTTTCTTTCTTTCTTTCTTTTCACTTTATTCTCTCATTCTTTAAGGTGGTGTAATCAAGCATGAAAAGAAAGCAGTAGGAGAACATGACACAAAGCGAAAAGAAAGCCCAGCTTACCGCCACCATCTGTACCATTAATTAGTGAGAGCTCGTCACAGACAGAAAATCCACCCTAGAGCATCATGGGACCGCGAGGGACCCTCACTATGGTAAGTCGTCAAATGTAAGGTTCATCCCCTGGCCTGCAGGTGGTCCACAACATGCCCATACAAAACCCGCGCTTCTCTCTCTAGTCATGCACTATTCTGCGCCTCTGCCTCTGCCAAACTACATTTTCTTCTTCAGAATTTCGTTCACCGACCTCGATCCATTCTCTTCGTCTTCCAAGCGGTCGGTCCACACACCACCACTATACTATTCCCGCTTTAACCAACCGCTATATTCATTTCCTTCCACATGACCAAAACCATCTCATATACTTCATTTATCTCTCATTTTACGCTTTCTCACTAACACAAACTCTCTATAAGTTCATTCCTCATTTTATTAATTCTTTTCACACTAGATCGCTCCTAAGATTGTCCCCATCTGAACACATGAAACTTTAGATTATATACTTCTTATTCAGACTCTATAGTCTCACTATCAATACAATAACACAGGTAACAACATACCTCAGTAAGCCCTAGCGCACTCAAGACTTAGTCTTTTTACATCACCAACGATTTAATCTGGCACAACAACCTGCCTGCCATTTACACAAGCTTTCCTACTACAGGACTCTGCATCATCCGTTCCCTTCTCATCCAACACATACGCAAATATTTAAACTCAGAACACTTCTTCTAGTTGCTCATATCTAACAATCACTACACACTGAAGAATGTCACTCACAAACCATAACCTTATCTTATCTACGTTTACTTTCAAACCCTGCCTTTTACATACCCTGCCAATTCTCTCCCAATCCTCTCAACTCTCTTCGATTCGCCACACAAAACCAAAGTCATCCGCATATAATAGGGTAGGGCACCCTCCACTCACCCCCATTCTCCATCATTCTAACCATTTTCCTGCATCCACCCGAATTCTTTCATAACCCTCATCCATATACAAATTATAACAAGGAGACATAACACATACCTGTCTCACTCCGCTATTAATTCTACCAATCACATTAGAAACATTTATTCGTTACAAGCAACTTCTATCCGTCATACATAGTCTTTTGATTCATTAGAAGCCTACACACAACTATATATCATAATAACTGCCATACCAAGCTTCTATTAACTCTAATCATACGCTGTTTGCAGGATCCTAAAACTAAATATAATTTATTCTTCTCTCCCACTTGTTTTCTCAATCATTTGTTTTTAATGTAAAGATTTTTGATCCACACACTCCTCTTACCACTCCTAACGCAACTTCGTCTCACAATCAGTCTTCAGTACTCGACGTGCACGCTTTCGACCAAATATGCCAGCATTATACCTTTACGCTAACAACACATCAATAAACTTATTCTCCTATAATTTCTACAGTTCCCTTTCTCCCTTACTCTTATACCTAAGGGTATACTATTACCGCTCTCCTCCATTCCCTTGGAACTATACCCTCCATAACGCTTTATTACACACCTTCCAAATCTAATCAATCACCATCCCACCCTCCGTTCTTGATCATTTCACAGTAATTTTATCTATACCTGCAGATTTACCAATTCTTCAACTTTCTCACATTACCTATTACCTCCCTTACAATTCAACCAAATCATCCCAAAATACTTATTCCTTCTTGTCATCAACCCACACACATTCACTAACACCTCATATATATATAAATCTTTTGCAGATTTCCGAAGTGTTCTTTCCACACTGCCCTCACATCCATTTCAATCAAGTTAACAAACGCACCATCCCTATTATTATTCTAAGCAGATTCCTTATTCTCATTTCCTTAACCTTTCGGGCGGCTTCCTTCAGAAGAGCTTCTATTGCCCTTGTATGTCTCATTCATCCTCAGCTTTCTCAAACTGTTATGTTACCTCTTGTTTCTCTTCGTATGCACCTTTTAGTATTCTTTTTTCCTCCTATATAATTCCAAGATCTTTCTTTTGAACTTCATCATTTGCTTTTATAGTACATTCAAACACGCTTCTTTTTTACTTTAGAACCGCTTCATCACCTCTTCATTCCACCACTCGCCTGTTAACATTCTTACTGTCCTACTTTAGCCACATCCACATATTCCTATTGCACTACTAACAATTGCTCCTTCATTTTGCCCCAGATGTTTGTTCAGTATCAACTGTCACATTCACCGATTTACTAGGCCGAGCGCTCTTACATAAAACTTATCCTCTTATAGCTTGTCAAATTTAACTTCTCACTCTAATTTTACCTACTTTTCCGTATCACTTCCCTCTCCATCCAAGCACCTACTAACTTAATTTTACATAGAACAACAGAATGATCCGAAATCCCATTCCTAAACCCTCACTGATTTAACATTTCCAACACATAACTTCAACATCTGCTTCTTCACCAACTACTAAAATCAATCATACTTTTCACTTCGATATACGATCTTGCTACCTTACAACCAAAACTCTAGTATTACTTATGGAATACGTTCTTGTGTTTAAAGAATTGTAATACTATACACACACATACCTCTTCTCTTCACAGAATCAATCACCTTCCTACGATTCTCATTTTTTCCCGACACCCAAAAACCTGTTATACCATTCCTTTTTTGATCGCCTATCAACCATTTCAGGTCCCAATCACTATCAATCTTTGAAGCTCGCTACTTCACCCATCCAGATCATGCATTCAGAATTATCCCAAAAAATGTACTTCTTCTCAACGTTCCTCAGATGACCATACGTCACAACAAACATACTTGACGCTTTTCAAACTTATTTTACATTTAGAATCTAGGATCAACACACACAAGTCTACATAGCTTTGTACCACAGTACTCATACAAAATTGCAACTCCTTCTTCCTCTCTAATTCTCTTCCAGCACTCAGCATGCACAACATTTCACAACCACAGCAACTGCATTTCACCTTTTCTTCAATCTTGTTTCAGTCACAGCGAGCAATAATAATTTGCCCTTTCTAAATACATCCATACCTCTATCCTCATCTCCTCAACATTTATCTTCTCTGACATTCCATGTACCATTACATTCATACAATTTCGCCAAAAATTAGAAGGTCGTTTACGGCGTTCACGACCATCTTCGAGGCATGCATCAGCATTCCTAGCAGGAGATAAGTGGTAGTGATCAGCCAACCCAACTACCACCGCCCTTTAGTGTACTTCTAACGAACGCAGGGAACATACGGTGGTGGGCAATCTTTCTCCCGCACACAAGGATATGAGTAAGTATGGTGTCTGTAAAGAATGAGAAAACTAAGATGGTGGGGTGTTGTATTTTATCATGTGTATGAGTGATACTGTGGAAGCTAAATGGTTGGTTAGTAATATGTTCCCTGGAGGTTGATGTTGTAAAAGAAATATGAAAACGCTGCAACAGAGAAAAGTGCACTCATTTAAATGGGCAGTAATTTCAAACACTTCGCGTTGCGTGTACGTCTTCCTCATGATATATAGCTACTAACTAATAATATATATATAATATATATATATATATATACTAATATATATATATATATATTATACTATATATATATATATATAATTATATATATATTACCACATCGCGTATGCTGTACTATATATATATATATATATATATATATATATATTGAGATGGTTTTATTATTGCTTTCTTTTTCTCTCCCTTGAGAGAAGTAAAAGTTTCAGGATTAAATAAAAATTTGTGATCTTATGTGAACTTTGGTGAAAAAAAAAGAAAAAAAAAAGAAAAGATTTTGACAAAATTGTGAAAAAGAAAGAAGAAAAAGAATTTTTGTGATAAAATTATTAACTGTGAAAAAGATAATTGGTGAGACAAAGAAACAAATGTGAGGAAAAAAACCAACATAAATAGAAAGACAAAGAGAACTGTGATAAAACATAAAAGGAAAAGATAAAGAGAAATAAAGAGAACTGTGGCCAAACATAAACCGAAAGGAAAGAGAAATTTGATGAAACATTGAACATGCAATAATATCAGATCGGGAATAGACAAAATCAGAAAAAGAAAAAAAAATGAAAAGAAAAAAAAGATTTGAAAAATAAAAGAAGTCTCAAGGAAAGAAAAGGGATCCTCAAAATTGGGGGAGTTCCGCTTATAACATTAAAAGGGGATATTCATTGGGTGGATTTGTGTTAGTAAATACCTTATATGAGAGGATTAAAAATAAATTCACTAATGATGCCTTTTGTGAAATTGAAATTAATTGTTTTGCAAAAATGTTGACATTGAAAAATTAGTATTAATTAATAGAATAATTGTCATTAACAATAAAATTAAAAGAAGATTAGACGAAAAATTAATGATTAATTGAATTCAATAATTGCCAACTCTCAAGAAGGGAAGCGGGGATTATGTTATGCAGTAATTTTATTTCTTATTCAGGTCCCTGTTCCGGCTTTCATTTCAATCAGGTTTGATTGGACTTAAGAGATCTTTAGTGCAAGTGTAAGAATAAGAAGGTTTCAAGGAGAACCCAGATAACTATAAGATAAAAGAAATTACCTGTAGTAACGTTCCCAAAACCCCAGGATTCGCAGAGCTTCTGAAGCTGCAGCCCCCCATCCTCAGTCATACTCCCCTTGTTAAAGACCACGGCTGTATTAAAGGTGTGATTTCGAATCCACCACAATTTTATCATTATTAAGCTTTAAACTATTATTCAGGGCATATACTACTACTCTTTATTATTTTATTCTCATTGGTGGGGTCGTTCCACATTATTATTATTGCCAGCATTAGGGAGTATTATTATTATTAGCATTATTTTTTTATTATTATTTTTATTAGTAGTTTTATTATTATTATTATTATTATTATTATTATTATTATTATTATTATTATTATTATTATTATTTGAACTGAATGAATTCCAATAGGAGATTTTACTCTCCATCAGCGGATTCCGAACTGGAACTCTCGCGTGCTGAGGTTTAACAGTGACCGGGCGCTCTAACCACTAGACCATCCACGGTTTCCAGAAGCACGAGTGCAGCCCGTGTGCAAAATCGACTCGGAAACGCTTCGAATTGAAAAAAAATTACATTAACCCAATCAGAGAATCAGGAATTGGAGTAACCTGGAACGGCTGACCGCATCCGTCGGCATCAGCTGACAATTTGTAAACAATACTCTTATACTAATGTATCTAATTTTTATTGAATGATTATCGATATTACTTTAGTATTCCTTATATATTAACATTAACTAAAATACTTAAAAACTTTTGCAGCTTTCTCGACACTTGTTTTGTAAGAATTTTGTTTGGTAAACGAATGTATTCCTTCCGCAGCCCGACGTTTATTAATTCCCAAAATCAAGGATTTAACAACGGGCATCTGATTGTGACGCTTACGTGACATAGAAGTGCGCAAACGGGCTCTGTAAACGATGCATGTGCGCCTGTGTGCCCGCCCGGGCTGCAGTCGGGCTTCTGGAAACGCAGCTATTATTATTATTTAATTTTATTTTTGTTGTTATTATTATTATTGGTATAATCATCATTATTTAGTTTTTATTATCAATACCGCATGATTATTATTATCGTCTTATAAGGAATTAATTTGTTTTGTTTATTTTTTGATATAGTTTATTTAGGGGTTTCTGAGATTGGGGATTGATAATTGTGGGGTGCTGGCCATCTGCGGTTGGAGATTTTATTATTTGGAAGAACAATGGTACCTGTAAATATTTTTTGGCAAAAAAAAAAAAACTATATAATCTATTTATACATTAATCAAAATTTCGTTTAATAATAAAAAAAGAGAGATTAGTTGTTGTTTCGTTTATTGAGTGTGGCCATGTAAAGTTTCTAAGATAGAAGCTGTAACAAGTAAAAATGTCCATAAAATTGGTGAGTAATTCAAGTACATAGTGAAATAAACCCAGTTGGTAAGGATAAAAAGAGCCCTGTTTAATAAATTCTTATCATTCCTCAGCAGCAGAGTGCAGTTTTTTTTCGAAGAAGGAACTGATAGAATTACCACTTAGCGGAGTGTTACTCATCAGAGTCGAGGAGGCAGTGACACACAAAAAAATTTATATGATTTAATTCATATCTTTAAATCCGGATTTATCAAACTTTTCTTTTTTCTATTTCTATCCTAAAATTTTAGTTTTTAATTTTCCCTCCACCGAGTCTGGAGTGAACTGTCACGTGATGCAAGAAACCTCAAGTAGCTAGTTTAAAAAGTTAGGCCAGAACCTTCCATTGTACACCTATTTATTAATATATTTGTTCACAAATTATTACGTGTTATTATTTCAGCAATTTTTTCCTAATAAATCTTAAATAAAGTTCATAATATTTAATAATTTTCATAGTGTCATTAATGACACTATGAAAATTATTAAATATTATGAACTTTATTTAAGATTTATTAGGAAAAAATTGCTGAAAGTTAATTTAATATCAAAGTATGCAGGAAACGAGCTAACTTTTTTTTATAATTATTTTTTAGGTATTTTAGTGCATATTTCTGTCAAATCTAGGTTTTTTTTAATTAAACTCAATACCTTTCAAACTTTTGATGGTTGGCATCTCTATTCAAGAGTCAAATAAAGCCCCGCCCCAAAAGTACTGACGATGTAAATTGTCTCATTAAAACTATTTGTTTTTAAGTTAATTTAATGCCAATAATATGCAGGAAATGGGCAAATTTGTTGTTTTTATTATTAATTTTAAGGTATTTTGGCGCATATTTCTGTCAAATCTGGGTTATTTTATAATTAGACTCTGTCTCTTTCAAACTTTTGAGGGTTGGCATCTCTATCAAGAGACAAA
>JABUQX010049206.1:55000-65000 GCA_015478945.1 Trachelipus rathkii | reverse complement strand
ATAATATATAATAATAAATATAATATAATAATATATAATTATAAAATATGTAATATAAGTAATATATAGATATTATATATACATATCGGTATATTGATTTTGGACTTAGAATTTTTTCAGAAAATATGATCTGATTCAAATATAGACTTAACCATATACAAGTATATTATATAAAAGACTGCCGGATACCTACCGATATCCGGTAAATGCCGGTTTAACTCAGCCGATAATCGGTATCGGCTAATTCACTAATCCGCCCATCCTAATATAGTATATATATATATATATAATAATAATATATATATATTATATATATATAAATTATATAATATAATATATATATATATATATATAATATATAAATATAATTATATATGAAATTAATATAAAATTTAATTATGATCTGAAGCGATAGTAAAGCAGTACTGCAAATTTAAATTATCACTCATTAAAATTATTTTTTTAAAACTTAATTTAATACCAATAGTATGCAGGAAACGAACTAACTTTTTTAATTTTATTATTTTTTTTAGGTATTTTAGTGCAAATTTCTGTCAAATGTTTTTTTTTTAATTAAACTTTGTGTCTTTCAAACTTTTAATGGTTGGTATCTCTATCAAGAGTAAAATAAAGCCTGGCCAAAAAAAAAAAAAGTACTGCTAATTTAAATTGCTTTTATTAAAAGTATTTCTTTTTTTTTAAGCTACTTTAATACCAATAATATGCAGGAAACGAGCTAACTTTTTTTATTTATAAGTGTTTTAGAGTTTATATTTTTCAGTAAATTCTGTTTTTTTTTTTAATTAAAACTCGTGTGCCTTTCAACTTTCGAGGGTTGGAATCACTACAAGAATCAATAAAGCCCGCCCCGAAATGTCTGCCCAATTTAAATGCTATTATTAAAAATTATTTTTTAATAAGTTAATGTAATACCAATAATATGCAAGAAAAGAGCTAACTTGTTTCTTATTATTAATTTTTAAGCATTTTAATGCATAGTTCTGTCAAATGTTTTTTTTTAATTTAACTCTGCCTTTCAAACTTTTAAGGGTTGCCATCACTGTAAAGAGTCAAATAAAACCCCGCCAGAAGAGAAATCCCTGCTCAAGATTCTACAGATGCATGAAAATCTTAAGCAACTATGTTGCGGCCAATGCGAATTATTGTCATTATGTTGTCTGGACTCGACACTTACACTATAGCATCGACGCTCCACTATGTCTTTACCCTTAAGCTTATATTTTTACACATTCTAATTCACAGCTGCAGATAAATTGACAAATATCTAATACTATGGGACATTTTGATTGCTATATCAAAATAAAGAACTATGTAAATAAATACATAATAAATGAAAAAAATAAATAAATAAATAATTTCATACCAATAAATGTTGACGCCTCGAAAGAATCTAACGAAACCTCTGGTGGAGTGATAAGTTTGCCATTTGGTAATTTAACTGGTGCTCCATTCTTAAGACAATTTACCAAAGGTCCAGGAGGCACTCCAGCTGATAATAATTTATGGGGGCATAGTCTACCATTCTGAAAATATTAAAAAATACATATGAAAATGCAATTATCATCTTTAATTTTATTAATAATAATAAAAAACATTTTGGTGCAGACTTGCGAGTTTTATACATACCCTTGTTGGAAAAGTACAAATATATGCCAATATATATTTGGATGAAATAGCTTCTGAAGACAAGTTCTTTGAGCCTATAATAATAATAATAATAATAATAATAATAATAATAATAATAATAATAATAATAATAATAATAATATCTGTACCCTACTTGATTCCATTTTGTAACACAGTTACAGAGAAGGAAGAAATTTCAAAGAATTAGCTGCTTTCAAGGTTGGTTCTACAAGATTCTACTTATTATTATTATTATTATTATTATTATTATTATGATTATTATTATTATTATTATTATTATTAGTTATTATTATTATTATTAATTTATATATATTTTATTAATTTAAATTTCCTAAAATTTAATTTACAAAAATTTTCTTCAATTTGAAGTTTAAAATAAAATTTTAAAAAAAATTAATTATATATATATATATATTATATATATTATATATATATATATATATATATATATATATTATATTACTTCCTTTAAAAAGTGCTTATCCCCTTCTCAGAGGGTAACAAGGGGGACTACAGGAAATTGAAACTTTAAGGATGATATCGCCAAGCTGTCACATACCAAGTGTCACAGCAGAGTTTTTAATTCCTGCCCATAGCAAGATAAACTCAGACTGTACGCGGAGGATTGAAACAGCGTCCTCTCGCACGAGAGTCGGCGAGTCAACCTCCTACGCCACGAGGCGTTCATATATATACTAATTATATATATATATATAATATATATATATAACATTTTTTATATAAATTATATATTTTAATATATATATATATATATAATTATATATACTATATATATCAATCATCATCACCCACCTTCTCTCCGCAAGTAAGGTGCAACATATGCACTAAAACAAAAAGAAAAGTAATAGAACATGACGCAAGTCGACAGAAAGCAGCCTTACAGCCCCCTTTTAACATTTAGCGTAGGACTGGTCGCATCAGAAAAAATCCACCTTAGAGCTTTCATGGAACCACGACGGACCCTCGCTATGGATCTCGTAATGTAGGGTTCATCCTTAGCCAGGTGAGCCATAACCATTCCCTCGACAAACCCGCTTCATTCCTTTAGCACTTCTTTCGCTATGCCAATCTCAGCTTCCTCTCTCCGAGTGCACTACTTTACCTGACTCAATACACTTTCTTTCAGTCTCCAGCGGTCGACTTCCAGCACACATCACCACTAGTAAGTCGCGTTTAACCAACCGACTATCATCCAAAACAATTAACCTTCCACTGAATAAACACTAATGTGCTTTATATTATTCGTCTCATTACTCTCTCACACACAACCTTCCTAATCGTTCATTCTATTTTATCAATATCTTCTCACACTTAACACGACCCTAAGATTGTCCATCTGAACACATTGTACTTGTATTTCGAGTAGCCCTTTTGGTTGTTCCTTAAACTTTTACTGTAGTTTCTTGCAGTCATTCCTCAACTTACAAAATTATTTATTTATTTGCGTTATTAATTTTCTTTATGCTTTTCCCTACAGCAAGGTTTTACAATTAGACTATTAGTATTTTATTATAAACAAGGTTCTACAATTGGAGAAATAACCTTAATTTAACTAATAACATTTAATTACAAACGTATGCGCCTTAGCCGGAAGAAGTGGCTCTTATCTTCTTTTTTCTTATCTTGATCTTAAAAATCTTTTAATGATATCTTATCTTGTTCTTGATCTTAACAGTATCTTAATCATGTCATAACTACATCTTTATTTTGTCTGAACAATATCGTAACAATATCTTCCGAATATTTTAATTACATCCTTGTTATATCTTAACTATATATATCTTTGCAAAATCACTATAATATCTTTATTTCATCTGATAGATGTTCTGATTACTCTTTAGTAATCTTTAATTATAATTTCTTTAAATTATAATTAACTAATAATTATTATTTTCTAATTATAAAAATTTAGTTAATTAGTTATTAAAATTTACATATAATTAAAATGCTATGTTTAATAAATAATATAACCCAGCCAACTGAATATAAAAATTATAAATTCCTTTCTGTGTCATCAAAGGAATCAGTTGATATATTATTGTAATTATATAAAATATATAAATCAACATTAACAAATAAGATCATAAAGAAAAACTTATGATCCAACATGTCTTCTATATAGAGTTGTAATTATAAAGCAACTCATCAAGATAGAAAGTGTAGAAGCCTGTATTCCTGCTCCTTCTACAATATATATATATATATATATATATATATATTATATATTATAATATATATATATATTATATATATATAGTATATTATATTATAATATATATTATATATAATATATATATATTATATATATATATATATATATATATATATATATCATCACCAACCTTCTCTCCTCAAAATTGGGAGTAAGGTGGGGGAACAAAAATTGCCCACCTCGTATGTCCTGCGTGTAGTAGAAGGCGACTAAAGGGACGGTGGTAGCTGGGTTGGCTGCCATATCACTTGATTCTTTTTGCGCAAGAATTGCAAAGACATGCCTAAGGAAAGGTCGTGATCTGCGCCGTAAGCCGGGGCTTTTAATCTTTCGGCGAAAAGTATTGAATCGGCATAGCTCTACTAGATTGTCAGAGGAATAAATGTTGAGAAGAGGAGAGAGGTGATGGATCTATTTAGAAACGGCAAATTTGATTTGCTCGCAGTGACGGAAACAAAAATGAAAGGAAACTGTGAAAATGAGTGGGGTGATGTGAAATGTGTTTGCGCTGGTGTGGAAAGGTAATGATGGTGGAAAGGAGTTGCAATTCTGATGAGTGACTTGTGGTACAGAGCTATGGTAGATTTTGTACGTGTGAGTACTAAAATTATAGTGATTAAATTTAACTTTGAAAAGGTGTGTGTGGTTGTGACATATGGTCAATCTGAGTGTAATGTTGAAGAGAGTCTGATTGTCTGGGATAATCTGATGTATTGGCATGGGGTAGTAAAAAATTCAGATTTGATCTGGGTGTTTGGGAGACCTACAATGTTGGAGGTGATCAAAAAAGGGATGGTATAACAGGTGGCTTTGGGGTGTCAGTTGAAAATGAGGGTGGTAGGAAGGTGATTGATTTCTGTGAGGAGAGAGATATAAAGTAATACTTTCTTAACACAAGAGTATTAATAAGAATACTAAAGTTGGTGTAGGTAGAGATAGTATCGAAGTGAAAAGTATGATTAATTATGTGTTGGTGAAGAAGGAGATGTTGAAGTATGTGTTGGATGTTAAATCAGTGAAGGGGGGGTTAAGAGTGGGATTACCGGATAATTATATTGTTTTATGTAAAATTATGTTAGCGGGTGCTTGGATGGAGAGGAAGGTGATACGGAAGGAAGTGGGTGGAGTTAAGAGTGAGAAGTTAAGTAAAGAAGGTAATAAGGATAAGTTTTTAAGAGCGCTCGCAGGTAAATCAGTTGAATGTGAACAAGTTGAAACTGAACAAATCTGGAGGCAAATGAAGAATGCGGTTGCTAGTAGTGCAAAAGAAGTATGTGGATGTACTAAAGTAGGAAGTAAGAATGTTGACAGTGAATAGTGGAATGAAAAGGTGATGAAAGGGGTTAAAAGTAAAAAAAGAAGAAGCGTGGTTGAATGTACTAAAAGCCAATGATGAAGTTTCAAAAGAAAGCGGTTTGGAATTATATAAGGAGGAAAAAAGTAATATTAAAAACGTGCATAAGAAGAAGGAAAAAAAAGAGGTAAATGAACAGTTTGGAAGGAGGACGAATGGAGACGTACAAAGCAATAGGAAGCTCCTCTGGAAGGAAGCGGGAAAAGTTATGAATGAGAATAAGGGGAACCTGCTTAGAATAATGAATAGGGATGGTGCTTTTGTAACTGATGAAATGGGTGAGGGGAGTGTGGAGGGAGCACTTCGAAAATCTGCATAACATTAGCAGTAATGAAGAGGTGAAAGTGAATGTGTATGGGCTTGATGGTGCAAGAAGGAATATGTGTTTTAGAGATGAGGTCATTAGTAAGGAGGAGGTAATGGGTATTGTGAAAAAATTGAATAATACAGGTATAGATGAAATTACTGGTGAAATGATCAAGAACGGAGGCGAGATGGTGATTGATTGGATTTAGAAGTTGTGTAATAAAGCGTTGTTTATGAGGGTATAGTTCCAAGGGATTGGGAGAGAGCTGAATAGTACCCTATATAAGGGTAAGGGAGATTAAGGGAACTGTAGATATATAGGGGAATAAGTTTATTGAGTGTCCTGTAGGAAAGATATATGCTGGTATTTTGTCGAAGATGCGTCGAGTGACTGAAGGAATGATTGGTGAAGAACAAGGTGCATTTATGGGAGTGCGTAGAGGATGTGTTGATCAAATCTTTACATTGAAACAAGATGATTGAGAAAATGAGGAAGAAGAAGAATAAATTGTATTTAGGTTTTATAGGATTAATAACAGGGTATTTGATAGGGTTAATAGGGAAGCTCTATGGCAGGTGTTTAGTGATATATGGTGTTGGTGGTATGCTTCTGAATGGAATCAAAAGTATGTATGAGGATAGTGAGGCGTGGGTACGAATAAATGGTGTCAAAGGTAATTGGTTTAGTATTAATAGCGGAAGTGAGACAGGGTTGTGTTATGCTCCCTTGCGTTATTCAACTTTATATGGATGGGGTTATGAAAGGATTAGAGGTGGGGTGGCAGGAAATGGTGTTAGAATGATGGAGAATGGAGATAAGTGGAGGGTGCCCTACCTATTATATGCGGAGATTTGGTTCTGATGTGGTGAATTCTGAAGAGAGTTGACGAGGATTGGTGGAAGGATTTGGAGGCTGTTGTGTAAAAGGAGGGTTTGAAGAGGATCTAAACGATAGAATAAAGAAGTAAGTTTATGGTTAGTGAGTAAGGCAGTCCTCGAGTGTGTAGTTATTGTTAGATGGTGAGCGAGCTGAGAAAAAGTTGATCTGAGTTTAAATATTTAGGTATGTGTTGGATGAGAGGGAAAGGATGATGCAGAGGGTAGTAGGAAAGTTGTGAATGGCAGGAAGGTGGCTGGTGCAATTAAATCGTTGGTGAATGTAAAGGACTAAGTCTTGGAGTGAGCTAGGGAGTCTTTTCCGCCCCTGCAAGAGGCGTATGTTTGATTTACCAGTTTATATGTATATAGTAGGGAGGACTATTGGTCTGGACTAAGAAAGTATAGATCTAAAGTTCAATGTGTTCAGATGGACAATCTTGGGGCGTAGCTAGGTGTGAAAAGAAAATTGATAAAAATGAGGGAATGAAACGTATTAGTGGAGATGTGTGGTGTGAAGAAAGGGGTAAACGCAGAGAATAAATGAAAGTATGTTGAGACTGGTTTGGTCATGTGGAAAGGATGAATGTATGTCGGTTAGTTAGACGGATGTATAGTGGCTGACGTGTGTTGGAACCGACCCGCTGGAGACCGAAGAAAAGTGGATTGAGTAAGTAAAGGAATGTTTGCAGGAGAGAAATGTGAGTTTTGGCAGAGGCGAGAAGAAATGCATGATAGGAGAGAATGGCGGGGGTGTTGTAAGGGGTATGGATGTGGCCCACCTGGGCCAGGGGATGAACCTACACTTGACGATATGCCATAGTAAGGATCCGTCGCGGTCCCATGAAGCTCTAGGGTGGATTCTGATTGCGGACGAGTTCTTACTACTTCAATGATACAGAGGGGCGTAAGCTGGCTTTCTTGTCGACTTTTGTCATATTCTCCTATTGCTTTTCTATTTTCCGATGCATGTAACGCACCTTACTAACAATCTTGGGAAAAAAAGGTAGATGAAGAAGAAGAAATATATATTATGATATATATAATATATATATATATATATATATAATAATATATATATATATAATATTATATAGATATTTATATATAGTATATATATATATATCATATTATATATATATTATATATATATATATATATATTATATATATATATATATTATATATATATATATATATATTGTAGTAACCCTATTTTTTATTTTAATATTTTATATTTTTTACAAGTTTATATATAAATTAAATTTGTTTCAGATAAACTACTTTTGTTTTGTTTTTGTGTTTGCATTAAAAGTAAAAATTTATGTTATAAAAATATTACTTTATCAATTCTTCATATATATTAAACTATAAATTTTTGATTACTTGGATGCTTTATGGGTAACTATTTTTACCATTATTATTATTATTATTATTATTATTATTATTATTATTATTATTATTATTATTATTATTATTTATTATTATTATTATTATTATTATTATATTATTACTAGCATTATTATTATTTTTTATCATTATTATTATTAATCTCACTATTCTTATTCTCATTATTATTATTATTATTATCATTGATATTATTATTGTTATTATTAATTATTATCATTGTTACCATCATTATCATTATTATTATTATTATCATTACTATTATTTTTTATTGTTATTGTTTTATAATAAATTAGAAACTAATATTGGTTTGTTCCGTAGGTTTCTACTCTGATTCTTATAGCTCTGATGAATAAACTATTGAGTGGAAGATCTTGTATATTTCCTCCCTGAACAAACATCCTGAATGCGCAATCTTGAACACCTCTTGGAAATATAATAAAATTTGAAATAGACTACGATTAAATTAATTTTATCTGTTAGAAAGTTTCAAGTTGAATTGTTAAGCTTGAATTCAATTAACCAACATAATAAATTTATTTATGAAAGTGACAAAAGCTAGTCACTTTAAATGTTGACCGCTGGAGTGACATTCATCCATTTACCTTTGTCTCATTATTAGTAATATTATTGTTCATATATTTTTTTACATTATTTTATATATATAATAATATAATATATAATATATATATCATATATATATATATATATATATATTATATATAATATAATATATATATAAAAATATATTGTACTATTTATATTTATATTATATATATATAAATATATATATATATATATATATATATATATATATATATATATATATATATATATATATATATATATATATATATATATATATATATATATATATTCTACACCATCTCCCAGGTAGGATATTTGCCCTGTCTGTTGCGTCCAGCATCTTCTTTCCTTGGCCTCGAAACCTCTTGATCCTGAGCATCTAGAAAATCTTACTCGGCGCAATGATTTTCGATGCTAGTCTTGAGTTAAATATATACTCAGTAGGGTTTCACGTTTTCAATGTTAACTAGCATTTCTTCCATTTGACCTCTAATCATTTCTCCCAGAGCTCTCCTAAAGATCGTGTTTCTAGGCGCAAAGGTTTCCGATGCGGTCCATGATTCTTCAAGCAAAAAGTAAAGGGCCGGGTCTAGCCCTGTCGCCATAGAACTGTGAGAAGAAACGCTTCTAAATGTACTGACTGTGTCAAATATACATTCTTCTTATAATACCATTCCTATATATATATATATATTAATATATATTATATATATATACTTATTATATATTATTACAATATTATAATATTATATATAGTATATACTATATATATTATATATAATATACATATATTTATATTATTATATATATATATATTATATATATTATATTAACTATATATATATATATATATATATATAATATATATATATATACTATTTACCTATAATTATATATTAATATATTATTACCCCGCCTTACGTGAGCAGTATTCACGACTACCGTCGCGCTGGACGCATGGAACAGCTATCTGAGTAAAATGTCCTCAGGTTCCACTTGCTCAGACATCCATGCAAATATTTTCCCTAACAATTTACTCGGGATTAGAGGCTATGTGGTAATAAAAGAATAAAAAATTAAATAAAAATTCTTATATATATATTATATATAAATAATATAATATATATATATATATAATATATATATATATATATATATATATATATATATAAAAATATATAGTTTAGTGTTTATTGTGTGTTGTAGGGAGATATATGCTGGTATTTTGGTCGAAAGAATTGCGTCGAGTGACTGAAGGACTGATCGGTGAGGAAAAAGGGGAATTTAGGAGGGGGAGAGGGGGTGTGGGGCATATACTTTACATTAAACAAATGAATTGAGAAAATGAGGGAGAAGAAGAATAAATTGTATTTAGGTTTTATGGATTTGCAACAGGCGTATGATAGGGTTAATAGGGAAGCTCTATGGCAGGTGTTAGTAATATATGGTGTTGGTGGTAGGCTTCTGAATGGAATCAAAAGTATGTATGAGGATAGTGAGGCGTGTGTAAGAATAAATGGTGTCAAAGGTGATTGGTTTAGTATTAATAGCGGAGTGAGACAGGGTTGT
>JABUQX010049206.1:0-47500 GCA_015478945.1 Trachelipus rathkii | reverse complement strand
GAGAAAGAAGAAAAGACATACTGCGGTCTTGTATTTAAGAAAAGGGAGAAGACAAACTGAAGTCATTGTCTTCAAAGGGAGAAAGGAGTAAGGGAGAAAGGAGTAAGGGAGAAAGGAGTAAGGGAGAAAGGAGTAAGGGAGAAAGGAGTAAGGGAGAAAGGAGTAAGGGAGAAAGGAGTAAGGGAGAAAGGAGTAAGGGAGAAAGGAGTAAGGGAGAAAGGAGTAAGGGAGTAGGGAGAAAGGAGTAAGGGAGGAAGGAGTAAGGAGAAAGGGAGAGAAATGGAGAAAGGAGAAAGGGAGTAAGGAATTGAAGTTGGAAGAGAAGAAGCCATAAGGACTATCAAACAAAAATTAAAAATTTGGAACAGAAGAACAAGGATCATTCAAGTACATCGATCATTCAGTTACATGGGAGAAGTGAAACAAGAAGAAGGATGCTTTTGGTTGTCTAAAAATTATTTAAAACCGATGCAGACACATGATGAGATATACGGACCTATATAACCGACAACATGAAGTTATTTGTGTAGGGAGAAATAACAGAAGAGGAAAAAGAGAGAGAAGAGAAAAATGGTTTAGTTTGATTAAATCTACAAGGATGTGTGATATATACATTTATAATATAGATTTATTATTTATATTAGTGTAGCTTCACACCAAAGTTAATATTGTTAATTTATGTAAATATACAATTAGTTGTTCTTATAAAGATTTCTTTTTTCCCAAAGACTGGGAGTAAGGTGCGTGACATGCACCGGAAACAGAAAAGTAGTAGAAGAATATAACAAGTCGAAAAGAAAGCCCAGCCTTACCGCCCCCTTTGTACCTATTAGTGAGAACTCGTCGCAGTCAGAAAATCCACCCTAGAGCTTCACGGGATCGCGATGAACCCTCACTATGGCATTTCGTCAATGTAGGTTCATCCCCTGGCCCAGGTGAGCCACAACCATATCCATCACAAAACCCCGCAATTCACTCCTATTATGCACCTTTCATCTCGCTTCTGCCTAGCTCACATTTCTCACCTCCAGGAATTCCTTTACTGACTCAATCCACTTTTTTGTTCGGTCTCCCAGCCGGTCGATTCCCAACAGACTATCATCCATCCTTTCAACATGACCAAACCATCTCAACGTACTTTCATTTATTCTCTTATTTACCCCTTTCTTCACACCACACAATTCTCTAATACATTCATTCCTCATTTTATCAATTCTTCTCACACCTAACACGCCACTAAGATTTTCCATCTGAACACATTGAACTTTAGATCTATACCTCTTATTCCAGACCTTAGTCTCACTACTATGCATTAACACGGGTAACAACATATCCTCATGAAAGGCCCTATCGCACTCAAGACTTAGTCCTTTTAAATCGGATGGTTCTTTTTGCTCGCAAAGGTTTGGGACGAGTTTGACTACCGTACGGACATATGCCGTGCATCCAATGGTGGACATATTGAGCACCTTTGATTTGGTTTCAAAAAGAATCATCCGATTTGAAAAGAGTTTATTATGAAAACTATTGAACATAGAAATCTGCAATTAAGTTTATGTTACAATACTAAGCATAAATATTTTTCACATACCAAATCAAAGGTGCTCAATATGTCCACCATTGGATGCACGGCATATGTCCGTACGGTAGTCAAACTCGTCCCAAACATTTGCGAGCATGTCTGCATCCACTGCTTCCACGGCTGCTGTTATGCGTATCTTCAGTTCGGTTAATGTAGCGGTTGAGATACGCAAATACGCATAAGAAGATACGCATAACAGCAGCCGTGGAAGCAGTGGATGCAGACATACTCGCATGCAGACATGCTTGTATATACGAGCATGTCTGCATGCGAGTATGTCTGCATCCACTGCTTCCACGGCTGCTGTTATGCGTATCTTCTTATGCGTATTTGCGTATCTCAACCCATGCAGATATGCTCGTATATATAAAGGATTGGGACGAGTTTGACTACTGTACAGACATATGCCGTGCATCCAATGGTGGACATATTGAGCACCTTTGATTTGGTATGGGAAAAATATTTATGCTTAGTATTGTAACATAAACTTAATTGTAGATTTCTATGCTCAATAGTTTTCAAAATAAACTCTTTTCAAATCGGATGATTCTTTTTGAAACACCCTGTACACGTATATCTTAAATATTTAAACTCAGACACTTTTTCCATCTGCTCACCATCTAACATAACTTCCCACTGTGGACTGTCATCACTCACAACCATAACCTTATCTTATCTACGTTTACTTTAAATAATAATAATAATAATAATAATAATAATAATAATAATAATAATAATAATAATAATAATAATAATAATAATAATAATAATAATAATAATAATAATAATAATAAAAAATAATAATAATAATAATAATAATAATAATAATAATAATAATAATAATAATAATAATAATAATAATAATAATAATAATAATAATAATAATAATAATAATAATGCATAGTAGCGAAACTATGGTGCGAAATAAGAGATATAGATCTAAGGTGCAGTCTGTTAAGACAGATAATAATCTTTGGGGCGAGTTAGGTGTGAGAAGAATTGATAAAACGAGTTATGAGCGTGTGTGTTAGCGAGTTGTGTGGTGTGGGAAAAGGCATGAATGAGGGAATAAATGAGAGTGCATTAAGATGATGTGATCATATGGAAAGGATGGATGATAGTCAGTTGGTTTGGCGGATGTATAAAGGTTAAATCGACTTGTCTGATTCGAGTGTCTGAAGGAAAGAAATGTGAATTTAGTAGAAGGGAGAAGAATGGTGCATAATAGGAGTAAATGGCGAGGTTGTTTGAGGGGGTATGGTTGAGGGTCTAGCCCAGGGGATCAACCCTGACATTGAAGAGATAGCATTGTGGGGGTCTGTCTCAGTGATGTGGAGCCTTAGGATGGATCATTGGCTGCGACGGGCTCGCACTTACGGGTATCAGGGAAGGGTATAGGGGATGTGAGGAGGGATTTCTTTTTAACTTCGGTCATGTTCTTCTACCTAACTATTCTGTTTCTGATGCATGTTTCGCACCGACCCTTAATCTGTGGTGATCCATAGGGAGAATAAAGAAAGAAACAAATAATAATAATAATAATTCTTACCTTCTAGAAGTAAAGGCACAGGTTTAATGATTAAGCTGTCTTTAAAAATAATTTCTTCAGAATTCACTACGAAACATCTACTGGATGTATCAAAGTCAGAATCTAAATCTGAATATTGCGAGAAGAAATCTTTCTATAATATATATATATATATATATATAAAATATAATTATATATAATATATATATATATATATATATATATATATATAAATTATATATATATATTATATATATAAATATATATTTATAAATAATATATTGTAGATAAATATTTATATATTATATATATATATATATATATATATATATATATATATATATATAATATATATATAAATATATATATATATATATTTCGCCCCTAATCTTTTTGTGGGCGATTTTCAAGGTTCAGGCCATGTATGGGCGATTCCACAGGTCGAGAAGGGAAGTTACAGCGAAGGTGGTACGGGGGGCGTCGAGGGCAGGGCACTCCAGAAGGAAGTGCTCCTTCATTGTGTCCTGGGATATACGACATCTTGCGCAGATGGGGGGGAAACTACGTTGTCAAGTCTGAATCTGAATTTATATTGCAAAAAGATTTGGGTAGTGACCTGATCTGCTCCAGGGCGACGGGTTTAATTTTGTCTCTTCTGGACAGTGATTCTTCTGTAGGGGAAATGTTTGGGGAGGGTGTTTAGTAGACTGTTATTGGGGCGGTTTTGTAGATATGTGTTAGTTAATTGTGTATGGATGTGAGTGAGCCAAGACCTGTTTGGGGATGGAGGGGGAATGATGTTGTAGATGTCATTATAGTTTTAGCTTGGTGAGGAGGGGCGGGATAAGTCTATGCGGGGGGGTGGAGGTATTTGCGTGGCATGGGATTGGTGGTGGTTGATGTTTCTGGAAAAAACTTGTGTCCCTACCATCTTCAAATGGGTAGGGATGGGAAGAATATGTGTCTCATCGTGTAAATGCTGGATGGGGGTTGTTTTAGTACATCCAGTGATTATTCTAAGATCATATATATATATATATATATATATATATATATATATATATATATATTATAATATATATATATTATAATATATATATATATATATATATATATATATATATATATATATATATATGTATCTCACCCATCTTCTCTCTCCTAGACTGGGAGTAAGGTGCGAAGCATGCACTGGAAACAGAAAAGTAGTAGAAGAATATGACATAAGTCGAAAAGAAAGCCCAGCTTACCGCCCTATTTATACCTTTTAGTGAGAACTCGTCGCAGTCAGAAAATCCACCCTAGAACTTCACGGAACCCCGACGGACCCTCACTATGGCATCTCATCAATGTAGGGTTCATCCCTTGGCCCAGGTGGACCACAACCATGCTCCCTCACAAAACCCTGCCATTCACTCCTACTATGCTCCTTTCTTCTCGCCTATGCCAAACTCACATTTCTTTCCTCCAGGCATTCTTTTACTGACTAAATCCACTTTATCTTCGGTGTCCCAGTCGGTCGATTCCCAGCACACTCACCACTATACATCCGCTTAACCAACCAACTATCATCCATCCTTTCCACATGACCAAACCATCTCAGCGTACTTTCATTTATTCTCTAATTTACCCCTTTCTTCACACCACATAACTATCCAATATGTTCATACCTCATTTTATCAATTCTTCTCACACCTAACTCGCCCCCAAGATTGTTCATCTGAACACAATGTACTTTAGATCTATACCTCTTATTACAGACCATAGTCTCACTACTATACATTAAGACAGGCAGCAACATACCCTCATGTAAAACCATAGCGTACTCAAGACTTAGTCCCTGTACATCCACCAAGGATTTAATTGCATCAGCCACCTTCCTGCCATTCACAACTTTCCTACTACACTCTGCATCATCTGTTCCCTTTTCATCCAACAAATATCCTAAATATTTAATCTCAGACACTTGTTCCAGCTGTTCACCATCTAACTTATCTTCAAACCAAGGACTGTCCTCACTCACAACCATAACCTGACTCTTATCAACATTTGCTTTCAAACTCCTCCTTTTACACACCCTGCCACATCTCTCTACCAATCCTCTCAAACTCTCTTCAGAATCGCCACACAAAAAAAATCATCCGCATATAATAGGTAAGGCACCCTCCACTCTCTTCCACTCTCTATCATTCAAACACTATCCCCTACCACCCCCACCTCTAATTCTCTCATAACCCCATCCATATACAAATTGAATAACCAAGGAGACACAACACATCCCTGCTTCACTTCGCTATTACTATTAAACCAATCACTTTCGACTCCATTTATTCTTACACACGCTTCACTATCGTCATACATACTTTTGATTCCATTCAGAAGCCTACCACCAACACCATATATCACTAACACTTGCCATAGTGCTTTCCTATTAATCCTATCATATGCCTGTTGCAAATCCATAAAACCTAAATACAATTTTTCTTCTTCTCACTCATTTTCTCAATCATTTGTTTCAATATATATATAATATATATATATATATATATATATATATATATATATATATATATATATATATAATATTATATATATATATATATATATATATATATAATATATATATTATATATATATATATATATATATATATATCACCCACTTTCACTCCCCAAGACTGGGGGTAAGGAATGCCACATGCACCAGAAACAGAAAAGTAGTAGAAGAATATGACGCAAGTCGAAAAGAAAGCCCAACCTTACCCGCCCCCCTTTAACCTTTTAGTGAGAACTCGTCGCAGTCAGAAAATCCACCACAGAGCTTCACGGGACCGCGACGGACCCTCACTATGTCATCTCGTCAATGTAGAGTTCATCCCTTGGCCCAGATGGGCCACAACCATATCCCCTCACAAAACCAGGCCATTCACTCCAATTATGCACCTCTCTTCTCGTCGTCTCTGCCAAACTACTTACAATTCTCTCCTCAGCATCCTTACCGACTCAGTCCACTTTCCTCGGTCTCCCAGCCAGTTTCGATTCCCAGCACACTCAACCCTCAACTACATACATCCGCTTAACTAACCAACTATCATCCACCCCTTCCACATGACCAAACCATTTCAACATACTTTCATTTATTCTCTCATTTACCCATATATATATATATATATATATATATATATATATATATATATATATATATATATATAAAATACTATATATAATATATATATATATATATATATATATATATATATATATATATATATATATATATTAAAATGGCTGCAAAAATTATCGTGACACCAAATATTTGAAGCAAAATATAAGGGAATTTAAACATTTTAAAATATCTCTTAAGTTTCACACTGATTTTTATTTTCTTTGTTTCCTATGTCTGAAAGCGGCTTAGGTAGCAATTTATGTAATTAATAGATACAGATTAGTATCTACCAAGCAGTCTTGAGGGGAAGAGCATCTCCTGTTGAATATCAGAATTAATTACATTTTTGCATTTTATTTTATCTTTTATATTTTCAACATTCACCCAAACGGTTTATTGAAAAATTAAAAAAGATGAAATTGCAGGCATTCCAGAATAAGCAAGAGAAATAAGTGAGAGAGATTGGGAAAGAAATAAAGCATCATCATTCAAACATTCCGAGATGGTTCAAAAGTCATTTTGAAAATCCATACATATAAAATTATTAATACTAAATGCAGAAAAAAAGAAGTGGCGCCACTACAGTAAAACTGTAAATAGGAAAATGGATAAATATCGTCATATATACTTTTGATTCCATTCAGAAGCTTACCACCAACACCATATATCACTAACACCTGCCATAGAGCTTCTCTATTAATCATATCATACACCTGTTACAAATCCATAAAACCTAATTACAATTATTTATTCTCCTTCTCCCTTATTTTCTCAATCATTTGTTTCAATGTAAAGATAAGATTTGATCCACACATCCTCTACCACTCCTAAACGCCCCTTGTTCTTCACCAATCAGTCCTTCAGTCACTCGACGCACTCTTTCGACCAAAATACCAGCATATATCTTCCCTACAACATTCAATAAACTAATTCCCCTATAATTCCTACAGTTACCCTACAGTTAACTCCCTTTACCTTTATATAAGGGTACTATTACTACTCTCCTCCAATCCATTGAACACAGCTTCCAAGTCCAATCAATCATCATCTTACCACCATTCTTGATCATTTCACCAGTAACTTCATCTACACCTGCATATTTATCATTCTTCAACTTTCTCACTCAACCCATTACCTCCTCCTTACTAATGACCTCATCCCCAAAATACCTATTCCATCTTGCACTATCAAACCCACCCACATTCACTATCACTTATTCATTACTGCTATTATTATGCAGATTCTCGAAGTGCTCCCTCCACACTCCACTCCCATCCATTTTATCAGTTATGAAAGCACCATCCCTATTCGTTATTCTAAGCAGATTCCCCTTATTCTCATTTTTAACCTTTCACGCTTCCTTCCAGAAGAGTTTCCTATTGCCTTGTAAGTCCAAATTCATATTCCTTCCAAACTGTTCATTTACCTTTTTTTTTTTTTTCCCCCCTCCTACGTATGCACCGTTTAATATTCTTTTTTTCCTCCTTATATAATTCCAAACATCTTTATTTTGAAACCTCATCATTGGCTTTTAGTACATTCAACCAAGCTTCTTCTTTTACTTTAAACCGGTTGCATCACCACTTCATTCCACCACTCACTGTTGACATTCTTACATCCTACTTTAGCACATTCACATACTTCCTTTGCACTGCTAACAACTGCTTCCTTCATTTGCTTCCAGATTTGTTGTTTTTACTTGTTCACATTCAACTGATTTACTTGCGAGTGCTCTTAGATGTTTATTATTATTACCTTGTTCACTTAACTTTTCACTCGTAATTCTTCCCACTTCCTTCCGTATCACCTTCCTCTCCATCCAAGCCCTCACTAACTTAATTTTACATAAAACAACCTAATGATCCGATAATCCCATTCCTAAATTCCCTCACTGGTTTTAACACATCCCTTTATCTTCTTTAACATATTCACCAACACAAATTAAATCCTTACTTTTCACTTCAGTACCATCTACCTACTAACTCTGACATGCTTATGGATACTCTGTGTTTTTAAGAAAATGTGCCCTGTCTTCTCTCCTCTGAAATCAATCACCTTCCCTACCATTCTCATTTCTCCCAGACACCCCAAAACCATCTGTTCATGCCATCACTTTCTGATCACTGTCCAACTATTTAGGTTTCCCCAACACAAAAAAATCAATCTGAAGCTCCTACTCACCCCATCCAAAACATCATTCAGATTATTCCAGAAAATCGTACTCTTTTCAACATTTCCCTCAGATGGACCATATGTCACAACCACACATACCTAGACCTTTTCAAACTTAAATTTAACCATTAGAATTATAGTACTCACACACACAAAGCTACCATAGCTCTGTACCACAAGTCACTCATCAAAATTGCAACTCCTTCTCTCCCCCTTTCCTTCCTTTCCACACCAACACACACATTTCACACCACACGACTTATTTTCCCCATCACAGCGAGCAAATCAAATTTGCCCTTTCTAAATACATCCATCATAATAATAATAATAATAATAATAATAATAATAATAATAATAATAATAATAATAATAATAATAATAATAATAATAATAATAATAATAATAATAATAATAATAATAATAATAATATTATTATTATTATTATTATTATTATTATTATTATTATTATTATTATTATTATTATTATTATTATTATTAATATTTTTCAATATTTATTTTAATTCTGGTATATATTAATAATGTGTGTGTGTGTGTGTGTGTGTATTACTTGGAATGTGAATAATATTAAACTGGAATATTGTATCTCATTATGGCCTGTAGCTTCACAACCTACGTTGGTGTCACAAAATGAAACAGACTCTCCCGAGGTGTGATGCACTCAATCTGGCAACCTAGTTGGTATCTTTACAGTAGACATATTCGAACCACATAAACCGCTCACCAGGTGTGTAAACCATTGCTGTGCGTCACACACTTCCTTCCTGAGTCTTTCATTCACAAAGCAGTCCATTCAATCAAAGTGTGCGTATGAAGCTCAAATCTGGTTCCTTATTCGACCGTACTTTCAAACCATTGTATCTCCTAATCTATGCATTTATACGTTTATATGCATAGAATCATTTTTAGCTACATTTTGTGTGGGGAATCTTTTCTCCAAGTTTGTCAGTCTATTATTGAATCACACTGTATATATATATATATATATATATATATATATATATATATATATATATATATATATATATATATATATATATATATATATATATATATATATATATATATATATATATATATATATATATATATATATAAATATATATATATATATATATATATATATATATATATATATATATATATATATATATATATATATATATATATATATATATATATATATATATATATATATATATATATATATATTGTTTCAAATAAAATAGCTTAGAACGCCAGTGGTAATAATAGGTCTTAATGCCTTGATTATAAGATTCTTATGGATTCCTTTATCAAAATAGTAGAAAGTAGATTCTTTAGATGTTATAAATTTATTTCAAATATTAAAAGAATTTATTACAAAATATTTAGCAAAAGCTTTCGGCTATATATATAATCTTAGCCCTCTTTCAGCTGCTACGGAATATCAACTAAATTAAATATTAATGAAAATACAAAATATAAAAATCAAAATATAAAAATTAATTTACAAAAGTTTAGTTTTAAGTTTTTTGAAAAAAGGTGAGGAGTGTAGAATGTTGTTCATAATGGGATTTATGTGTGAGTCGTTTCTTTGTATATTGTAATTATTTGAATTGGTTATGCAAAAGGATTCGGAAAGTTTGCGAAGTTGTAAATTTTCGATATGAATGATGGGTGTCATATTGTTAATGTTGATACTGTGATTATGTGTGGATCTATGATGGGTAAGGGCAGAGTTAGGGTTATCTTGGAGTAGGTCATATTTGTGTTGGTAGTTTCGGTGTGGAAAGTCATGTGTTTCACCAATGTATAAGTTGTTGCAGTTGGTACAAGGGATTTTATATACACATTGGGAGGTAATGGAATTAGTATATGAGAAATGTTAGGTAATTTAGTTGATATTCCGTAGCAGCTGAAAGAGGGCTAAGATTATATATATAGCCGAAAGCTTTTGCTAAATATTTTGTAATAAATTCTTTTAATATTTGAAATAAATTTATAACATCTAAAGAATCTACTTTCTACTATTTTGATAAAGGAATCCATAAGAATCTTATAATCAAGGCATTAAGACCTATTATTACCACTGGCGTTATATATATATATATAACAACTAACTATATATATATATATATATATATATATATATATATATATACCTCTATATATATATATATATATATATCTTCCTATATATCTATATATATATCTATATATATAGGTTTAGAGAATAAATGAAAGTATGTTTAGGATGGTTTCGTCATGTGGAAAGGATGAATGATAGTCGGTTTGTTAAGCGGATGTGTAGCAGTGATGAAATTATAACGGAATCAGCCAATGAATTAAAAAGAAAAATGGGGTGATCATTAGTATGCGGAGGAGAGAAATGTTTGTTTGGCAGAGGCGAGAAGAAAGGTGCATAATGGAGTGAATGGCGGGGTTTTGAATGGGGTCGAAAGTGATTGGTTTAATAATGTGGAGTGAGGCAGGGATGTGTTGTGTCTCCTTGGTTATTCAATTTGTATATGGATGGGGTTATGAAAGAATTACAGGTGGGGGTGGCAGGGATGGTGTTAGAATAATGGAATGGAAGAGAGTAGAGGGTGCCGTACCAATATGCGGATGATTTATTTTTGTGTATGGCTGAGTCTGAAGAGAGTTTGGAAAGGATTGGTGGGAGTTTTGGCAGAGATTAGTGTAAAGGAGGGGTTTTGAATAAACATAGAGAGAGTATGGAGTTATAGTTGTGAGAGAACAGTCCTCGGTGTGAGGTTAGTATAGATGGTGAGCAGCTGGAAAAAAATCATCTGAAACTAAATATTTACGGATCTATACATTCTTGGATGAGAGGAACTGGATGCAGAGTCTTGTCGGAAAGTTGTGAATGTGTAGGAAGGTTGCTGGTTAATTAAATCATTGGTGAGATGTGAGGACTAAGTCTTAGGTGCTCTAAGATCTTACCTTGAGGGGTATGTTGTACCTGTGTTAATATTATGTGGCAGACATAATTCTGAGATAAAGAAACTCGATCTCTAAAGTTCAATGTGTTCAGATGGACAATCTAGGGGCATGCTGGTGTGGGAAAATTGTTAAAAATGAGGAATGAATATTAGAAGCTGTGCTGGTGTAAAGAAAGGGGTAAATGAAAGAATAAGAAATGAAAGTTCTTTGAGATGGTTTGGTCATATGGAAAGGATGAATGATGTCGGTTGGTTAAGCGGATTCGTGTAGTGGCGAGTGTGTTGGGAACCAAACCGGCTGGAAGACCGAAGAAAAGTGGATTGAGTCGGTGAACGAATGTCTGAAGGAGAAAATGTGAGTTTAGAGGCGAGAATAAAGTTACCAGCAAGGGTGATAAGCGGGGTTTTGTATGGAGGTATGGTTGTGGCCCATCTGGTCAAGGGATGAACCCTTACGTTGACGATTTACCATAGTGAAGGTCCCGTTGCGGTCCCATGAAACTATAGGTTGGATTTTATGTCTGCTGACAGGTTCCTCACTCATTATTATTGCATTTACAGAGGGGGCAGTAAGGCTCTGGGCTTTATTTTCGACGTTTGTCAAATTCTTCTACTGCATTTTCTTTTGATACATGACACACTTACCTTACCCAAGTCTTGGGAAAAGGGAAGATAAAAGAAGAAAGAAGAAATATATATATATATATATATACATATATATATATATATATATATATATATATATATATATATATATATATATATATATATATAACACAAATAAAAACAATATATATATACATATATATATACTATATATATATATATATATATGCCTATCCTCTATATCGAACATAAACCTGCAATCCCAGCACAAATAGTTAACAATTTAAAGAAATTAAGACTGGAGACCAATCTAGAGAAGTCCCTCACTCCTCCTTTAGAAGTACCAACACTATCAAAAACCTCAAAACTCACAAGCATGAGGGTCTGATAAATTCATCTCTCAAATACTTAGTAATTAATTCAATAACCCTAACTCAAATATTTAAAACAGCTTGGCAAACTAATACTATCCCATCTTTTAAAAACACACACATAAAATCCTAAATTAGAATCCTAACAAACCAGCCAATAACTAGGCTTCATATAGACCTATATCGTACTCTCTACAATATCTAAAGTGTTCAAGAGGTTAATCCTGAATAAATTTCCCCTTCTATCCTTCTCGAAACCCAACAAGATTCGAACAAAAACATTCCCCTACACTACAACCAGTAACTGAAACATCTCTGGATTGTAACCTATCTTCCAGCTCAAGTAATCAAACTAGACGTAAATAAGGCTTTGTTAGTACCACGCCACCTCATGTAAAGAAGTATTTAAAAGCAAATAAGCAGAAATGACCAGAAAATAACATTTAGACTTCCTATCCAGTCATGGGAGACTAGAGTCAAACAAGGAAGCCCACACCATCTGCACATAAAAACATATAATGGGTCCCCCAAGGCGCCATCTAACACCAACACTATTCAATCTTTTATGCATGACCTACCTCATCCCACTTACAAATGTCACTACATATGCAGACGACATAACAATCACTAGCTAAAACTCTACTATAAAAGCATCCAGTAGCTCAACAGTAAAGGCACTATCAGCGAGGACCAGGTTCTCCACTTGTTGGGCGCGTGTGAGCCAATTCTCTTCTTAGGTTCCGTCTTTCTCCAGACATAAAGTGAGCACACCCCTTCTAGATTAGGGCTCAGCCGTGAGCGGCAGGTTACTCACTAAAAGAAAGTATACCAATATACTACTGACAAGAGAACTGCTATCAACAAATAGAATGACTGTCTCCTCTCAAAAATCCCTATCACACTACTTACACCCGAAAGAAGAGAATCCAATACCCATCCAGCTGTGTTCCTTTCAAATATTAGACCCCCCCCCCCTCTTAATAAACCCACTATCTTGGGCTTAACCTTCGATACACACACAGGACATTCACCACCCACATAAACAATAATACCTCCATTGCCCCACACAAATCAAACACGATGAAAACATTAACAGGAACAAAGTTTTTCAAAACAAAGAGACCCTTCACAATAGTATACAAGAAAAATCTCTGTCCCTTCTTAAACTATGCATCACCAGCCTGGGCACCACAAATATCAAAGTTCAAAATGCAAAAACGAGTAGTACAAAATAAAGCTCAGAATAATAACAGACTGCCTTCCCTTCACACCCATCCATCATTTACTGACTTTAACAAAAATTCTTCCAGCAAGTTCCCATCTCAACATGATGGGCAGCCAATTATACAGCAAGTCGCTCTCAATAGACCACCCCCCTACATCAACAAACATTACAACAACTTCCTTCCACCGAGAAGAAAAAGCATCACACCAGTTTTTTACTATTCTCATATATACGGTATGTATGATTCAGACTCTGGAGAGGTAGGTTGGTTTATTAAATAGAAGAAAGAGAAGAGAAAATGAGAGAAAAGAACAAACGAAGTGGATAATCAGAAGGGACTGAAAGATCATGTTACATAGATCATGAGAAGGTTGTAACATGCTGATTGCGTTTTTTCATGGAATAACATCGGAGAAGGCTTTGAAGGCAGATAAAGGAAATATTTGACGTTTTCAAAAACTAAATTTGTTTTTCAGGAAATATTTGACTAAATGAAAATTATATTTCAAAATTTAATAATAAAATTCATCTGTGATTTCTGCAGTGAAGTGAAAAAAAGTTTGGAATTATGAACCTTTCAAAAATTTTGAATTATGAATAATACTTCATCGATTGTTTTAAATTGATCAACTGAAATATGATTTAGGATGTAAACTGTGTCCTGACGCCTCTCAGAAACTGCTTCATTTTCATGGTTCAATAAGAGGGCTATATGTTGGTTGCTAAGTGGAACATTCCATATCTGATGATAATATTAATAATTAGTAGTGATAGTGTGTTTTTAATTGGTGATAATTATTATTTAATTGGCGACAGTATTGATAATTAGTGATAGTGTTGTGTAGTGATGTGATGATGAAGTGATTGTATAACAATGATGATAGTTGTGTTAATGTTAATACTAAGTAATAATGATGATAGTTGTGTTAATGTTAATATGATAATGATAATGATAAATAATGATAGTGGCAGAGTGATATTAATGATAGTGGGCAGTGATGAATCAATTATAATATGTGATAGTGCTAATGATAGTGATGATAAGATAATGCAAATAGTAGTAATAATGATGATGGTGAGTGATAATAATGACATTATTAATGATAGTACCTAATGTATAATATATATATATATATATATATAGCATATATATATATATATGTAATAATATATATATACTAACTATATATATATATATATATATATATATATATATATATATATATATATATATATATATATATATATATATTAAAGGATATTGAACCTCTGATTTGCAGAAGTTTCCGGTTCCAGCCTTGGAACTAACCGGAACTCTACTTTTCGATGTATTTCTTTAAAGAAATTCAGTAATTAATTTGTCATTTACTCAGTTATAATTATGCATAAAAAATAATAAAGAGATGATATATACAGACAAAGTAACTACGGGAGACTTGCGTGATGGCGCATATCAGCATTATTCAGGTATATTACCATAAATTATATCCTCCAAAGCTCCCCCTCCCTTTGGGTTTCCATGGCTCTCTTTGCTTACTTATGTCTGGCTTTCTTTCAAATCGCTCAATACTGTTGTTGATGGGGCGCCTTCTTCTTTTTCTGTCAATAGTGGTGTTCATCAGGGTTCTGTCTTGTCTCCTACTTTATTCCTGCTTTCATTAATAGTCTTCTCACCTGCACATCTCTATTCACTCATATACCGATGACTCGACACTGTTCTCTTATGTATTTTCAATTCATCTATATTTTGCTTTACTCGTCTTATTCTTTCTACAGTTCACCATGGTGGACAGAATTTCCGGGTGAGGTCGTCTCAACCTTATGAAATTTAATTCTTTAAAACCCAGCATCTTAAATCTCCCTCTTTAAGACCACCTTCTAACTTTCACTATACTCTTTCGACAGTTCTCTCGTCTCTCCTGTTGACAACATAAACATTCTTAGCCTTAACATAAACAAAAGTATCTTGACACAAAATCCCAGCAGTTGCCGGCAGCTAAAAAGAAACTGGGAGTTCTGTTTAGACTGCGAGGCTTTTTTTCCTCTTCTCAGTTGCTCCAGCTATACAAGGGTCTCATCCGCCCTTGTATGGAGTACCGCTCTCATATCTGGGGGGGTTCTGGTTTCACCCGGCTTTTGGATAGGGTGGAGTCAAAGGCCAAAAGGCTTATAAACTGTCCTGTACTTTCTAGTTCACTTGACCCTCTATCTTTGCGGCGCGATGTTGGTGCTTTATCTCTTTCTATAAATTACAGCGCAGCGAAATTGCTCGAGAGACTTTCTGCGTACCACCACCTTTATATGACGCCCACGAAGCACAAAGGGTGCTGTGCTTTATAGTTTGTGTTGATATTAGTAACTCCAGACTTGCGGTGCTTCCTTCTTTCCTGCCACCTCTGTTCTGTGAAATTCTCTTCCATCTTCTGTGTTTCCTACTCAATTTAATCTCCCTCACTTTAAAGCCTGCGTCTGTGCTAATCTGCGTTAGATGAATATTTGAGACGTTCAACACCCCCTCCTTGAATAGGCTCTGCCCGTGAGCGGCGGTGTCAAGTGTAAAAAAAAAAAAAAAAAATCATGATAAAATGACTTCGACTCTATAGTTTCGAAAACTTTAAATATGAAACAATATTTTCACACTCGAACCGGCAGCTTTAATACTCTAGAACAGCGGTCTCCAAACTTTTTTGATCGCGTACCCCTAAGATGAAAATAATTATAAGTTGTACCCCCTTTAGGCCTATAATACAATATAATATAATATAATATAATATAATATAATATAATATAATAAAATATATTATATTATAATATAATATAATATAATATAATATAATATATGCACATACGGTATATAATATATAATAGAAAGACACAGCCGAACATTGAAGAACCTCACTCACGTGATACAAGATCAACACTCGCAAGTGATCGTGAGCCTACTTCTTTGGCGTACCCCCAAGTATCACTTTGGGTACCCATCGGGGTACGCGTACCCGACTTTGGAGACCACTGCTCTAGAACAGTGTTGGGGATATTTTTGATTTTTTGAGATTTTTTTTTTTTAATTTTTTTAGACACAAATTGCTTTTTTAATTATTATTTTTATAAAATTAGTAAATAATCCTAATTATTACCTAATTAATAATAAGTTTAGTAAATATAATTATTATTTAGTTTAATTAAGTTATTTAAATTATATATATACTGTATAATATCTGAGTACTCTAATTTTATTTATTTCTTTATAAAAAATGAATTGAAACTACATTGATGAATTTACTTATTATATAGATGAAATATACTTATCATTAATTAGGTGATGATAGCTAGGATTAATTATTAATTTAGAAAAAAAAATTTGTCTAAAAAATAAAAAATAATAAATAAAAAAAATCATGATTTAAAAAAAAAAAAATTACGTAAAAAAATCAGTTGATATAAATCATTTGATTTTTTTTTTGTGCCAACCCTGCTCTACAATCTAGACCTGGGGATAAATAAAATTTGTACAGGGTATTATTATTATTATTATTATTATTATTATTATTATTATTATTACAGCGACTTCTTGCTAGCAAATTTTCATTCAAACCAAGCAAGGAGTGAAGCAAATCAAATAAATCTTAGGAAATGTACTTACATAATACTCCCTTCTGTGGAGTAAAATATGTCACTCATAACAAAGCAGCTAAATTTTACAACTCAAAGCCACAAGACATTAAAACCGAAAATTCTCCCAAGTCTTTTGCTAAAAAATAAAAACATATTATCTAAATAAATGCTAATAGATAACTAATAAGCGATTCAACTTCTCATAAAATCATTATTATTATTATTATTATTATTATTATTATTATTATTATTATTATTATTATTATTATTATTATTATTATTATTATTATTATTATTATTGTTTTTATTTGTTTGTGTGTGTGTATGTAATTATTATAATTATGATTGTAATTATTATTATTATTATTATTGTGTGTGAGTGTGTGTGTGTGTGTATTATTATTATTATTTGCTTCAATTATTATCATCATTGTTATTATACTATTATTATTATTATGTGTGTGTGTGTGTGTGTGTGTGTGTGTGTGTATTATTTTTATTATTATTATTATTACTGTTAATAATGTTAATGCTATTATTATTATTATTATTATTATTATTATTATTATTAGTAGTAGTAGTAGTAGTATTAGTGGTGTTATTATTAATTTCGTTCGCACAGATACTACTTACTTCTATTATCGTGCCGTGCCATCGTTATTATGCAATTACCATTAGGATATGAAATAGCATTATGTTTGGTTTCATTGTTTGTAATGACTGTATTGATACTGTTACTAGTAAATAGTAATATAACTTGTTTTACTATTATATCTTTTATTTTTATTAAAAATTATATTATTATTATTATTATTATTATTTTTATTATCTATTATTATTATTTTTTTTATTTTCATTATTATTATTATTATTAATTTTTATTAATAATATATATTATTATTATTATTATTATTATTATTATTATTATTATTATTATTATTATTATTATTATTATTATTATTATTATTATTATTATTATTATTATTATTATTATTTTTATTTTTATTTTTATTATTGTTATTATTATTATTTTATGGTTTTAATTATTTTTAGACATTATTATTAAATGTATTTAGGGTTTCAAAGGACTCAACACTGTGTTGAAATTAGTAGACCCATTTCACATACTAGGGAAATTAATTTTGTTATTATAATTGATTGATGTATTGAAACTAAAATATTTGACAATATAATATAAAAATGTTCATCTTTGTTATTATGACTAAATTGTATTTTTGTGAATAAATTTTGAATTGATTGAATTACTATTATTCTTTTAAATATTATTTAAGAAATTATCTTTAAAAATACTACAAAACAAAATATTAACTAAACTATTTAAGCAAAAATTTAAAAAAAAATATTTAAAACAAGATTCCATTATTTTCTTACTTAAAAATGTATTTATTTGAATATTGAAATGTTAAGGTGTATCAAAATAAGTCACTCTTCATGTTGTGGAGTTAAACGTGATCTCTTATCTTCAAACACATTATCGAAGAGCTCACAGTATGGATATGTCAAGATGCCAGATACTTCTAGAGAGACTCCACTTGTTAATCAGGCAAGTTTTAAGTAGAATATGTAAGGTGTAGCGGAAGCAGTTCAGTTCCGGCCGGAACTTACAGGTTCGAGAAAGTTCAATCCAGCGGAACCAAAAATCTGGTTCCGGTACCGATCCCAATATATATTTAATTTTATGTATTTTATATTTATTTATATAAAAGCGCCCGATAGCTCAGTGGTAGAGCACTCGCCAAACAAAGGTCCCAGTATATATATATATATATATATATATATATATATACACACACTCTCTCCCACCCATATATATATATATATATATATATATAACAACAAATATATATATATATATATATATATATATATATATATACCATTTATATATATATATATATATATATATATATATATATATATATATATATATATATATATATATATATATATATATATATATATATATATATATATATATATATATACACACACTCTCCCACCCTGCCCCCAGATACTCTCATTACACAGGTCAACAAATATTACATTTTTTTCTGTTGTCTATGATACGAAATTTATTCCTTATGTATTTTGCTGTGCTGAACTCAAAAATGGCATTGGTTTTGTGTCTGTCACGTCCAGTTTTGATGCTATTCACATGGAATCATGGGAAAAATTGCGAACAATATTATTTTTGACTTGAACAGAGACAAAAACGGTTGGGTATACAAACAGATAATCTAAATAAAATGTCTTGCTCAAATGTATATGCTGTGAAAATTTCTTATTGACAGGGCAAATAATATAAAATATATATCGTTTTCATTTTTTTTTTTTTTTTTGGCATTTTTTTAATTTTTATATTATATGTTGGTAAAACTGGATTTTATGAAACAATAATATATTTTGGGGTCTTCCGGAGTAGGTGAGAAGAATCTTATACACAGAGTAAATAAAATTTTGTTCCTCCTTTTGCTTCATATATCTGTATGTAATAATAATAATAATAATAATAATAATAATAATAATAATAATAATAATAATGGGGAACAAATTTTTGTTGACATATTTAAGACTTGTTTCTTATGTAGTTTTTTGCGCTGAATACAAAAATTACATTGGTGTTTGTCCATAAGATCCAGTTTTGCAGCCATTCAATTAAAAACTAAAAAAAATGTAAGAAAAACATTTTTTCAATTTCATAAATGAAAAACCACTATAACTTTTTTATTATTTGTCTTATCAATTTGAAATTTTCACAGCATATATATTTGAGCAAGATACACATATTTTATTTACATTATCTGTTTGTATATCCAACTGTTTTGTCTCTGTTTGAGGGAAAAATCATTTATTTGTGCAATTTTCAATTGGCAATTCGCTATTGTTATTCTGGTAATGTTTATCCTTGAAAATGTTTTTTGTATACAGTCTGGACGTTTGCAACCATTTTTGATCCAGCCTGTATTAATATATTTTATTCATTTTATGGATGTATTTATGATAACAATTAGCAATGATTCAGATGTTATAATTATATATTTTTTTTCTAGTATATCTTATGATTATATTGTATGTTTGATAAAATATAAAACTAATAAAAAACATAGCCACCAGAAGCACAGATGATTGTAAACATATAGTTGTGCTTAAAGTTCATACCCAAAAGACGTTGATAAGCCTTTCTAGCTGTCTCAGAGGTCAGTGCTACAACATTATTTAAGTTTTTAAATTAATGAATGTAAAATTTTGTATCGATGTAAAGATAGTAAACTTGACATTTGTTACAGTTTACCGTCTTGTTGCTGGAAGGCCATTGACATCCTTTTCCCCATTTTGAGAAACCCCTCTTGGATATATCAGGGTAGGTTTCTTATCATACATAGATCTATATTGTTGTACTTTACTTGTCAGATATATAGCTGGATAGTAGTGTCCAAATACCAATTGTTGTTTATATTTGACAGGGTTTTAATGGTGGGGTTCACCTGAATCCTTCAAGATTCTAAAGCTGGGAATTTTCTGTTTCTGTACTGGGATTCATCCTGAATCCTTCAAGACATTCTAAGACTGGGATTCATACTGAATCCTTCAAGATTCATAGACTGGGATTCATCTTAATCCTACTTCGTCATTCTTATACTGGTATTCATCCTGAATCCATCTTTTTGTGCTGATACTCTTGAGTGGGATTCCTTAGTGAATCTTTTCTCGGTGCTATTTTGAAGTTGGAATTCATCCTGAATCTTTCTTCTTGGAGTTGTTTCAGAGTTGTGGTTCGTCTGGATCCTTCTCCCTGCCAATTCTAACGTTGGGATTCGGCCTGATTCTTTCCTCCTTAATAGTACTTCAGCATAGTTGTGATTCTCCTGAATCATACTCACCACTTGGAACCATTCCCCAGTCAAATTCAGTTAAGTCATCATTTATTCACAATTGTTGAGTCTGGATTTCTTATTCCCTTGATTTTTATGCATGAGCAATATTTGGAAGCGTTCGGTTTCCACTCTCGTATCTGATCCTAGAGCTGTCTGTGCTCGTGTACATATTTTACACATTGGAACCTTTAACTTTTACTCCAACGTGTATTAACTGATTCTATTCAATCATAATCTTTTATTCGTATGTTGTTGGTGTAGGACTGTGTGATATATTAACTTTTGTCAGACCTCCCACCATATATTCTGAGCGAGTTTATTAAAAATAATACTTTTTACTGTGTCAATATCCTTTGATCTTTCTGATTTTATTGACATTATTATTCTTAATCTTCAAGAACCATATCTGAGTAGACTTCTAGAACTTATCGGATTAAACGTCCAATAAAGATCCGGGAAAGATCTATAAACTTATAAAACATTCTCTAGGTAAAAATCTTATATTGTTATAAACCTTTTTTATATGTTATCAACTCTCACAATCCTCTTCGAATAGTCATTCAAGTCAGCAGGCCTACAGAGTCCTGAAGACTAACTTCCTCCGTTACGGAGAAAGCCTAACCTGCTCCGTATTACCCCTGATGGTGTCAGGTGGTTGCTGTGCTGACTAGACATTCAAACCACTATTTTTGAACATCACAAACCTAACATCTACGTAATATTTTATAAATTTACCTTCGTAATCTTAAAATTCTTCGAACTTCATATCTCCAAGAAAGAGCGGAGAGAGGTACCTCACCGTCGGGTACACTTGTTGATCCCAGCGTACTTCCTCTCCGCCACATAAATAAATTAAGTGGCGCCCGAACAGGGACTCTGTTGAGTTCCTGCGCTTGCGTGCACTAGGATTGTGACTCTCGCTCACATCGTCATATTTATTTTTGAAAAATCATCGATTCTCTTCAGTTCTTTTCAAAGAAATCTTCTTCTTTTTGTACTTATATTGGACAGATCGAGAGTTAGTTAGTAATAACCCTCCCATCTTTTGAAATACTTTCCTTTGGAACTTAAAAAATGTCAGAAAAACCTCAACTCAAAGACTTGGAAACGAGCATAGATGCTGATAGCCAAGAGGATTTGGACTACGATCCAACTCTTGCAGCTGTTGCTCTAGATCCACGTTCAGAACAGCGTCTACGTGATGATCAAAATAAAAATAAGTGGAATGAATGTAGGAAGTAAATGTGGAAAATAAGCAGGGTGTAAGTTCCCAACTCTAGGCGCACCTTGAATTTACCAACTCTGACTTACATTTAGTTTCCAACTCTGACAAACCTTTCACTGAGCCTGAGATGAGTACCTTATTAACTAAACTCAATAAACAGGTGATAAGTGAAAGGCAATTGGCTCAAGTAAATTCGGTCAGTAATGTTGAACACAGACCGGTTCATGATCGAAGACAAGGTATTCCACCTAACTTCAATTCCCATTATGTGCATATGCCTAAAAATACCACTTCTTTATATGATCGTGATTATAAACCTTCCTTAGATTCCCAATTTCAATCACGATCCAAGCCTTTTCTTCCTAATCCACCTAGTTATGTAGAAAATCTTAGAAATCAATTTCTTCCTAATCCTAACTTTATTCCTAATCCTAACCTTATTCCTAATCTTATTCCTAATCCTAATCTTATTCCTAATCCTAATCTTGTGCCTACTCATAATTTTCTTCCTAAATCTCAACTTTTTCCTAATCCCAATCTTCGTCATGATTATATACCCCCAGGAAATTACTTTAATCCACCGAAGTCTCTATTTAGAAATCCCGATATGGGTAGAGGCAATAGAGATTCTCTCCTATAAATAGAGGAGAGGCTGACTTTTCTGAAAAGTATAATAAATTACTACAGCCTCAACGAGACCAAATGCCAAGAAATCAATATCCGGAGCACCAGATGTTATCAACTGACCCTCGGGTCTATTCTGGAAGTTTTCCACACGGATATTCTCAAACACCTTCTGAACGTCGTATTCCTGACGACGATGAACCTTCCATGTATTCAGGACCACACATGAAAAAGAGACTTGATATGCTGGAGGAAGCCATTGTGCTTCTTACTCAGTTACTCAAGAACTCTCAGAAGCTTAAGGTTGTGGATCCTGGAAAGTTCAAATATGAAGCGGAACAAGATCTCTTAGTCTACCTGGCTGATTTTGAGGCTTATTGTAGTTTACACTACCCACATGCCCATCACCAATGGTTAGACTGCTTGGTCGACGCTGGAAGGCAAATTTCTACAGACATCTGCAATCATAAAGATAACCGTGAATACTTCTCTGTAGGGATAATCTTGTGTGTTGGTATAGAGATGAGGAAGAAGAAAAAGAAGACCAGATACAAGTATCTTGTGCACTCCACCATTACCTAGAGAAACCAATATTTAAGCCCTTCGGTTGGGAGCGCCTAGCTGAACAAACTGCTATCCATGGACGCCGTCTGAGATCATGATTCCCTTAGAATAGCTTTCCTATGTAGTTTGCCTCCTTATATTGAAACCTTCGTTCCGTCAATATATAAAAATGATGGAGCTGGACGGTTATAAGTAAGAGCCTAAATGGGAAAAATATCAAGTAAAATTTGGCGGACTCCTTTAAGATAGTGATAACACTGCTTTCCCAAATTTAATGTCCCAAACAAATCCACTTGAGGTCGGCCCATCAACTTATTCCCGAGCTGACCAGGAGGTGGACTTAAACGAATCTGTTGAGTCAGTAATACAGATCAATGCTGCACTTCCTGGATGGACTGATGTGTTGCGTAAGAAGGTTGAACAGCGTAAACCTAAGTCTTCATTTAACCTTAACCATCGTTCTTCCAATCTCGGCCAACGCAGTCCTCCGGAAAGAAATAATAGCAGTCGTATTGTCTACAACACTGTTCGGAATTCCCCACAAAATAATGACCGTTCCAGAGCTCAGAATAATCGTAACGCAAATCGAAAGGGTCGTTCAGGATCGGGAGATCGGATGAATCTTTTATGTGACTACTGTGAGAAGAGAGGACACGAAATGCAGGATTGCTATAAGTACCTTGGAGTCTGTAGCTACTGCAAGAAAACTGGCCATTTAAATACCGAATGCCGAGCTAGGAATTCCCCTCCATCATCTCCCGTAAATAACCGAAAAGTAGTATGTCCCTTTTGTAGAGGTCCCCACGCGGGAATGAGGTGTTCTCAACGCACCCCTCCAAGATCCAGTGATTCTGAACGAACTCCTCCTAAAGAATACCTTCAAGGAGCGATAAAGAAAGTTTATTCGCGATCCTATTCCCCCGAAGCCCAGAAAACTTCGGCTAAACCAACTGAGAAGCCGCTTCCCCAACGCTTATTTCTGGACCCGTGTGAAAACTGTAACGTGTCTCACTATGAAGGTCGTTGCAAAGGGGGGTTTGCTGAATCTCGTCCCGAAAATCAGTTAAACGGATTCCCCACAGAGATGAGTCAATCTGTGGAAAAGGACTTGGATAATGACTCTGTAAAGAAACTGGATGATCCTTCTATTAACTTTTATGGGATACCTCCAGAAGAGTAAATTTTCGTATAAACCTTATTCCTATGCTGGTGAAGACATGGTCGTTGCCATTAACTTGTGTCAGGCGGATATCGAACCTTTGATCGTCTTGTGTCAAGTTAGATGATCATGATGCTCCCATTTACGATTGCCTTGTAGACAGTGGGGCTGGCGTAAATTTAATAAGCTCCGAGATTGTTCCTTTCCTAGGGAATTCAAAAGAGCTTTTGGCTTCCGAAGACATAGGAGTAAAGGCCATCAGTGGTTTCGGAAATAAAGAACGAATTCCTATCGTTCATTATGTAAACATAATCCTGAGGTTTAATATGGGTTTTGTAACTCATCCTTCAGCGTTTTTCATAGTTCCCCAGGAATACATGGTAGATAACCCATTGATACTTGGTACTTGTGCTCTTAGGGATAATCACCTATTACCTGACATGTCCCGAAAACAATTGATTCATCTTCAGGAAAAAAGTTGACTGTGGTGGCCGATGGCATATCAACTTGTACCCAGTCCAATTTGACGTCCTCTACTATACAGGTGAAAAACGTGTCGGTAGTCAATACTAATATTAACGATACTGATGTTATCTACGATCAAAATAATGATCGTACCCTTCGATATTTATTGAAGGGCTTTAAGAAAAATGACAACAATATAAATTGGCAACAAGTTCCTAAACCATACAAAAGTCATTCTAAACAAATGGTCTTGGAAAATGACATCTTATACAGAACTACGTCCGGGAATCTGTTATATGCGATTTCTTTGGACCTACTAATGCACATAGTTCTGGGCCTCCATGTATCCTGTGCCCATATAGGTCGGAACAAGCTGCTTCAGTTGGTATACAAGCATTTCTGGCATCCTAGGGTCAACCAGGTAATTTCCGATGTAGTGCGGTGCTGCCCTGTTTGCCAGATGCAGAAAAACTTTTCTTCCAATATAACTCCACCCATGTTGAAAATCTTGGCCAACTATCCCTTTGACTTATGTGCCATGGATTTGATTCAATTCCCAAAAAGGGAAATAAATACTGCATGATCTTTATTGATCATTATTCTAAATGGGTGTCTGTAGTTCCCATTGCCGACAAGTCCAGCTTGACCGTATCTAGGAAACTGGAGCACCAAGTTCTCCCTTTCCTTCCTAAAGTTCCAAATCGTATATTAACTGATAATGGAACTGAATTTACTTCCCAGATATTCCAACAGGTGTTACAAAAACACAATATTAAACATGTGAGAATATCTCCCCTTCATCCCTCGAGTAACAGTGTTTCAGAGTGATTTAACCGGAGTTTAATTCAACTACTGAAATGCTTAGTTCTGGAACAACCCGCTACTTGGGATGAGGAATTGTCGTCCTCTATTTTAATTTATAATAATACTTATCATAGTGCATTGGACATGTCGTCCCCTTCTGATTATTTATTACAGAAATCCCATGCCAGTACGCTACTTTCCCCAATATTGGAAGAGGCGGTGCCAATTTTACCCAAACCTTTCAGGTTGGTCAAAAGAAACCTTCGTAAATGCAATACGAACTGGGTAAAAAGTACTGCTCTTTAAATTTCATGTCATAAGTGGGAAGGGCCGTTTACCGTTGTTGATGTGAACCCGAATAGGGTGGCATATGTCATACAAAGAAATACAAATCCCCCCAGTAGAACTCAAAAAGTCCATTTCTCCCACTTAAGGGAATGGATTGAGATTCCTGTCTATTTACGAAAATACCTGACTAGAAATAAAGAAATTAGTGATGCATTTTTCTCGGACGAGGAAAGCTTGTTGGATGGGGAGGATGAAAATTCTCTTGAATCCAGCGACCTTGAGTCTGAGACTGATTCTGCTAATTCTTATGAGTCAGAGTCCATCGCTGATACTTCATTGTTCAATAATAGCGATGATTCCCTAGAGGAGGAGGCTGATTTTGAAGGATTCTTAACTTTTAATCCTATCTCTGTAAGTGAATATATTCAATTGCCAGATTTAACTCCTGTAATTGAACCAACTTCTTGGGATCAAAGGGAAAACCTCGATATGAGTATGGAGGAGTTAGTTCCTCGGGGTTCTTCAGAAGCCTTACAATCTCCCGGTCACAAAGAGGTTAAATTTCTGCTCCCTCCTCTCGTAATTCCTATTTCACCTATCCATTCTTCGGACGAATCAAATTCTATCCATTCTAGTTTACCTGAGACCGATTCCGATTCTAGTTTATCCGAGATAGATTTAATAAATATTCCTACTAGTTCTCCTATGAATCATGGTAGTACCCTGGGGGTCAACCATGATGAAATACTTACCCCTGTTTTAGATTATTATGATATGTATTCACATGAATACCCTATTAGATTCAAATACCCCTCTGTCCTTTCTCCTGCAAGGGTAACCAATGATGATGAAGACCTTATAGTTTCCCAAGCATCACAGTTGGAAAGTCCTAATCTGGAAGCATCTAGGTTGAGTCTAACGGATCCACCGTCCTTTTTTCTGGAAAGACCTAACTATTCCCCCTCAGTCTCTTCTGATGATCCTATGGATCTGTCGGAGAGAGTTGTTGTGGGTGATTTGCCGGACGATTGGTCAAATATTTTTGACTTGGATAGTTCTTCCAGTTCTCAAAGGACTGAATTTTATGGTTTCAGCCCGCCAAATAGTAATTCTTTCAATATATCCCCGTCGGCTGAAATGGTTTCTTCACCTGTCTCGGAGACTAGAATTCCACCTTTTCAAATAGTGGGAGAGGTGTTTGGTGATCCCACCAACGTCCATTTAGATAATAGTAATTTGACTTTGGTCCACATAGATCTTGGAGGAAATGCAATTGGATGATCTTCCTCGCACTAGGAGTAGAGGATCAGTTCCAGATTTCCCCAATGTTATGTCGACTCCATTGGAGTATGTACGTCATAGAAGAAGGACCAGTCTTTTATAACCTTGTCTCAGGGTTATAAAATGACACAATTGTGTCCTGATATGAAGTAAATAAGCCTGGAGAATAAAAGTTGGCTTTGCTTCATCTGTTTAGAAAATGAAATTTCTGTCGTTCCCTTACTGACTGGAACTTAAATTTAAACTACTTGGCCAATTAAACTTATCGGTACATATTGTATCTGATAAGTTACCTGAAAAAAAAAAAACTCTTATTCCTATCTTTCTTAATCTCTTAAGTAAACTTCCTTCTGAACTATTGTTCTATAACATCTTCATCTATCGAAGCTGTTTTGAATGTATGCTTTCTAGTGTGCCTGATCGTCAAACACTTTAAATTATGTGAAGAAAAAAACCCTCCTGGTGTAAATGATTCTTGAAAAATTGATCTTTGTGTGTCTGGATTCTTCGTGTATGCTTGCAGACTAAAGATTAAACTATTAACTAAATATCTCAAAAAGTCTTGTGTCACTGAATTCCCTACTTTATTTAACCAAAAATGGTTAAATATATATACAATAAAAAATATATACAGTATATTTTTTAAAGAAAATGCATATTGATTAAATATGTATTCATCGAAAGCCTCTCTCTCTAAAAAAATATATATATATATATATATATATATATATATATATATATATATATATATATATATATATATATATATATATATATATATATATATATATATATATATATATATATATATATATATATATATATATATATATATATGAACTTTGTATATATATATATGTACATACATGTACATATATATATACCGGTTCCACGGTTCCAACGAACCTGTCATGTTCTTGACAGGTTGTGGGCCGGAGGAGCTTTAAAACTTATTTTACAGATTTGTCCCGGTTCCTGAAGGAGATAATAAGATGTTCTCATGACCGACGTATGCCCTGGATGAGTAGACACTCTCTCTTCAAAATAATAGGACCAAATGGATGATTTAATAAGTATAAAATGAAAATAGAAAGAATCAGGAAAAAGACTTCCTAGATTGTTTTTATTTTCGAAAAAGTATATAATAATGAAAAAATTTTCATTATTATTGAGGGATGGAGTGTTTTCGATGAACAACAATGAACTTTCCAAGCAATTTTTTTTCTGATTATATACCTTTATTTTAAAGATACAAATTTTAAATTTTATATAATTAAATTTGTTTTTTTTTTTGATAACTAGTCGATTTCTCAATAATTAATTTGTACTTCTGATTTCACAAATCAATAAGTACAATTGAGAAATAGAGAAGGTGAAAATGACTTAGTTTACTCTAATTCATTTTTTCGCTTCGAGACAGTTATTATATAATGAAAAATGATAATCTTAGACTAGGTAATATGCTCATGTTTTTTTTTATAATTGGAAATTCCACCATGACTCGATAATTGCCGGATATTTGATGTTTTTCAGGATTGACTCTGCATAGTTCAAGACTTCTAGAAACATCTCTGTCGGTATCCCAGAGTATCCGGACCAGACGATCAAGTATTCTGCATGCCATTGTTAATGGCCGAGAGATCTTCTGAAATACAATAAAAACTGTTCTGTGTCAGGCCGCACCATATCGTGTTGCGTACCTGTGTTCAAGCACCTATAACGTCGATCATGGAAAAAAATTACTGAGGCTACTGAAAGGTGAATGCCCAATCCCAAGTTTACTACTACAGTCCCCTTGGGCAAGATATGTATGTGTCCAACAAAGAACACATTAGTCAGGATTGGGACACCAAGTAGGCCAAACACATTATTGAAGATCCTGTGTTAAAATCCAAATCTCTTATAGAAGAAAATACTAATGGCCGGATAATAATATCGTCAGAGGGGCCGACTTAATCGATGGTTGTTATAACAGCATTGTTAAGGGGAAGTACCTACTGTCACCCCTCATATCTATTATATCAACAAGGAAACCTTAAACTTGATTCTCCTTTGTTGTTGGATTATCTCAACAAGGAAACCTTTAACTTGATTCTTCTTTGTTGTTGGATGGTTTACATCCAAACCGTTTATTCTTAGCCTCACTAATGAATAAATGGGAAAATCTATTTAAAATTAACATAAAAAATGGATATAAAATTGTATAAAGTAAAATATTTAAATTATTGTAAATTATTGTAAATTATTGTAAATTATTTATAGCTTATTTAGAGAGTCCTGAGTATCCTTCCCTGCGCGCTGTTTCTATGCTCTTTGCCTCTTCACTCCCGTCTTTCTTCGAACGACGTGGAAAATTGAGGTGGGGGTTTAGATTTAGTGGGGGAGGATATAAGGGAGATATTGATCATGCATCCATGGTGTCAATTGGCAATTCGCTATTTTTATTCTGGTAATGTTTATCCTCGAAAATGTTTTTTATATACAGTCTGGACGTTTGCAACCATTTTTGATCCAGCCTGTATTAATATATTTTATTCATTTTATGGATGTATTTATGATAACAATTAGCAATGATTCAGATTTTATAATTATATATATTTTTTTTTTCAAGTATATCTTATGATTATATTGTATAAAGTATAAAACTAATAAAAAACATAGCCACCAGAAGCATAGATGATTGTAAAAATATAGTTGTGCTCAAATTTCATACCCAAAAGACGTTGATAAGCCTTTCTAGCTGTCTCAGAGGTCAGTGCTACAACATTATTTAAGTTTTTAAATTAATGAATGTAAAATTTTGTATCGATGTAAAGATAGTAAACTTGACATTTGTTACAGTTTACCGTCTTGTTGCTGGAAGGCCATTGACATCCTTATTTCCCCATTTTGAGAAACCCCTCTTGGATATACCAGGGTAGGTTTCTTATCATACATAGATCTATATTGTTGTACTTTACTTGTCAGATATATAGCTGGATAGTAGTGTCCAAATACCAATTGTTGTTTATATTTGACAGGGTTTTAATGGTGGGGTTCACCTGAATCCTTCAAGATTCTAAAGCTGGGAATTTTCTGTTTCTGTACTGGGATTCATCCTGAATCCTTCAAGACATTCTAAGACTGGGATTCATACTGAATCCTTCAAGATTCATAGACTGGGATTCATCTTAATCCTACTTCGTCATTCTTATACTGGTATTCATCCTGAATCCATCTTTTTGTGCTGATACTCTTGAGTGGGATTCCTTAGTGAATCTTTTCTCGGTGCTATTTTGAAGTTGGAATTCATCCTGAATCTTTCTTCTTGGAGTTGTTTCGGAGTTGTGGTTCATCTGGATCCTTCTCCCTGCCAATTCTAACGTTGGGGTTCGGCCTGATTCTTTCCTCCAATAGTGCTAATATAGTTGTATTCTCCTGAATCATACTCACCACTTGGAACCATTCCCCCAGTCAAATTCAGTTAAGTCATCATTTATTCACAATTGTTGAGTCTGGATTTCTTATTCCCTTAATTTTATGCATGAGCAATATTTGGAAGCGTTCGGTTTCCACTCCTAGAGCTGTCTGTGCTCGTGTACATATTTTACACATTGGAACCTTTAACTTTTACTCCAACGTGTATTAACTGATTCTATTAAATCATAATCTTTTATTCGTATGTTGTTGGTGTAGGACTGTGTGATATATTAACTTTTGTCAGACCTCCCACCATATATTTTGAGCGAGTTTAGTAAAAATAATACTTTTTACTGTGTGTCAATATCCTTTGATCTTTCTGATTTTATTGACATTATTATTCTTAATCTTCAAGAACCATATCTGAGTAGACTTCTAGAACTTATCGGATTAAACGTCCAATAAAGATCCGGGAAAGATCTATAAACTTATAAAACATTCTCTAGGTAAAAATCTTATATTGTTATAAACCTTTTTATATGTTATCAAAGTTACAATCCTCTTCGAATAGTCATTCAAGTCAGCAGGCCTACGGAGTCCTGAAGACTAACTTCCTCCGTTACGGAGAAAGCCTAACCTGCTCCGTATTACCCCTGATGGTGTCAGGTGGTTGCTGTGCTGACTAGACATTCAAACCACCCTTATTTTTGAACATCACAAACCTAACATTGACGTAATCTTCTATAAATCGACATTCGTAATCTTAAAATTCTTCGAACTTCATATCTCCAAGAAAGAGCGGAGAGAGGTACCTCACCGTCTGGCACACTTTTTTATCCCTGAACATACTCTGCCCCACACACAATATATATATATATATATATATATATATATATATATATATATATATATATATATATATATATATATATATATATATATATATATATATATATATATATATATATATATATATATATATATATATATATGGAAGAACTTAGTCTGGGGTCTAAGCCTTCCAACGAAAAGTATAGATTTTCTTTCACTTAAACTTTATTTTTATATTATTTTCTTCTTATTTTATGTCACGTGTATTAATTGAAAGATAATTTCGGTTCAGTTTTTATTTAGTGATTAATTTATTTACAAAGTTTTTTATAAAGCGTCGTGCGCTAACGATTGTTTTTATCTACTGCCAATTGGCGGGCTAGAAATAATAACAACAAAAACATTGACATGAGTAAGTTTTTGAGGGGCAATTTGCCAACCGTTAGCAACTTACAATTATGGCGTTTCGCGCCATATATTCGTAATTATTACGAAGTATTCACATCAAATATACAAAAGTATTTTATAAACAAATTATTAAATTTGTTGCGTGGTGACTTTGGAGAATTGTTCAAGTTTGGAGATTCACACCTGAACACCCAGCCACTTCTAAAATACTTAATTTTAGAGGAATAGAGAAGATTAAGTGAAAATTCAAGTAGTAGAGGAAACTTAAATCTAACAAAATGACTATACCTAAAAGTAATCAACATGTTACATTTTATATCACTTATCACAAGAGTATACTGGCATTAGAATATATAAACTTTAGCACCAATAGAAATTTTCTTTATAAATCATCTAACTCTTCACATTCATTATTTAACATAAAATATGGCTTTACATTTATTAAGTTTTCACATTGTACTTGATTATTCTTATTTATGTACACATTATTTCCAGATAACTTTACTATGGGATAGGGGCCATGATATATGGGTTCTAGTTTGTTTTTGCCATACTGCTGTTTTTTAACTAGTACATATTTTGCATCTTGCAGACTATTTGGCACATATATTTTGGGGTTCTTGGCAGTAAATTCTGGAGACATGGGGAAGGAGGACTAAGAATAATTTTAGTTTTTCAGCGTAAGTTTTCATGGACATGGGAAAGGAGGACTCCAGCTGGTCTATTAATGCTCCAGGGAGAGTTGGATTTTGGCCCATCATTAAGATGGCAGGGGTGATTCCTTCTGAATTCAATGGGGCAGTATGCAGACACAATAGCACAATGGGGAGAAGATCCAGCCAATAATACTTCACATCTTCCAACTCATCATCTGACAGCATGGCCCGCAAAGATCTCAACAATGTTCTATGGGAGTTTTCGATGAGGCCATTGCTCTGTGGGGTATAGGCTGAGGTAAAGTTATGCCGGGATCCTAACTCCTCACACACACTCTTGAATAAGTCCGACGTAAACTGCGTTCCTCTATCAGAAACGTAAGTTCCCACCACTCCAGCTATGGGTAGAAATTCTCTAGTAATTACCTCCACTATGGAAGAGGTTTCTATGTTTTTCAAAGGGAAAGCAAAGAGTAACGGGAGAAGCTATCAATCAATGTTAAAAGGTACTTATAGCTTTTGCATTGAGGCATTTTAAGAATGTCAATATGGACTACTTGAAATTTGGCCGATACTGGCCTATAAGATTCATATGGAGGGCTTATTTTGCGAAAAGATTTTGATCTCTGACATGCATCACAACTTTGTACAAATTGCTTTACATACTTTGGCATATTTTTTCATACAAAGCGCTTTCTAAAGGATGCCAGAGTTTTCTTAACACCAAAATGCCTAAAAGTGAGGCAAGCTGTGGAAGAATAAAGGATTTTGGAACAAAGACACGTGGTGAAAAGTGGAATAGATTCATCAACGACTAGTGAGACCAAGTCATTCCGATAATAGTCTTTTTGTAAGCTTAAGACCCGTATTTTCTTGGTTATTTAAATATTTCTGAAGTTGTACATCAGTTTCTTGTGCTGCTTGAAGTTCTTTGTAGTCAATCTTACACTGAAAAAGCTTAAATACATCATTGGTGGAAATATTGAAAATTGATGCAAGAGCATAACCGTCATCCTCTGTTGAAGAATTCTGCTGGGGTAGAAAATCTGGTGACACCAAGACTTCATCACAGGATACTTCTGGGATGACTTCTGCTTCAGGTATCTGATCTCCAATTTGAAGAGAAGAGCTTGTTGCTGAATCTTTGTCTACTTTTTCCGCAGAAGTGGAAGGAGTGGGCAAATTTGATGGCCATTCAGTGGTTCTCTGAGCTGGATTTCTACTCAGGAAATCTGCAAGAATATTTTCTTCAGATTTAATATGGTGTACAGTCAAATCATACTCTGACAAGAAAGTTAGGTAACGCTGCTCCCTTGCTAGCAAGTGATTAGCATCAGTCTCTTTTTTAAGTGACTGTGTGACTGAAAGATTGTCACAAAACACATCTACCTTCCTTGCTTCTACTATGTGGGTAAATTTCTTAATTGTTTTAACCAAGGCAAGGAGTTCCTTGCTATATATACTGTAACCAATTTCAGTAGGATTCAATCGATAACTGTAAAATCCCAGCGGAACTGTTTTTTTATTTTCCGTAGAAACTACTACACCTGCCAAGGCTGTCTGACTAGCATCAGTGAAAACAGATATTTGAGCATTATTAGAAGGAAACCCCAAAGGTTTAGCATTTTTGAGGGCCAATTTGGCCATATTAAAGGCTTCTTCTGCCTCAGGATTCCATTTTACTCTGCGTTGAGAAAAGAAAGAAGAGGAGAAATAATTTCAGAAATACCCGGAAGAGAAGAGCGAAAATAGTTTAGACTGCCAATGAAAGAACGTAAATCTTTGATAGTCTTGGGTTTTGGGATATTCATAATAGCAGTGGTTTTATCCTCATTAGGAAGCATGGAGCCTTCGGACACATCAAAACCTAAATATGTAACCTGAGACTGTCCAATTTGGCACTTATCAGCACTAAGTCTCAAATTAAAAGATTTTAACCGGTCTAGTACCATTTCTAAAATCTTCATGTGTTCATCATGAGTAGGAGTAGCGATGAGGATATCATCAATATATATAAAAATGTTAGGAATTTTAGAAAAAATTAAAGACATGTATTTTGTAAAACTAGTGGGACTGGAATGGAAGCCTTCTACAATACTATTATATGAGAAACTGCCAAAAGGAGTATTTATAGTTAAGAACTTTCGACAATCAGGGTGGACTTTAAGGTTATAAAATGCCTTTTTCAAGTCTAAAACAGAAAATACTTTACATCCGTGAAGTAAGTTCGTAAAGTCATTTAAGTTAGGGAGACTGAAATTGTCTCGAACAGCTCGTTTGTTCAAAGTAATCGCAAATCGGCTACTATTCGGACTCCACCACTAGGTTTAGAAAGTACTGAAATCGGAAATCCCCAAGGTGAGTGCGAGGGAGAAAGTACCCCAGCATTTACTAACCTGCCTATCTCTTCTTTGGCCTTATCATATAAACTAGTAGAGATTCTGCGACTTTTAATGTTTATTGGGGAACCCATAACTTTAAATTTATATGGAATTAATTCATTTAAGGAATTTTCTTCAGCGAGAAAGAGGAAATTTTGTAAAGCCTATTTCACTTGTATTATTAAAATCACTTTCATTATTAATATCACTTTTATTCATACTTATTTCATTTCTATTTTTATTACACTTGTAGGAGGCATTGTCTTGATAGCTACCCCCAGAGATACTATTATTATAAGTATTATTGCTCACATTAACATTGTTTTCTAAAATTTTATATAAATCATCAAACAACAATTTATATTCACCTAATAGAGAAGTATAAAGGGAAGGCGTGGAAGGGAGTTTAGGAGAAAGAGTTAAATTTATATAATTAAAATCATTTATTATGGGTAGTGCTTCAGAACCATTCCCTTGAATGACTTCACAAGAAAGACCAGTTGTGGCATCAATTATAATATTTGAGCTAAAATCTAGGTTAAATTTATATTTAGTAAAAAAATCTATCCCTAAAATATTATCAATTACATCTGCAATTAAAAAGACATGTTCATAGTCCCGCTTCAGCAGGAAATTTAATTTTTTAGTTATACAATCATAAATGTTAATCTGACTTCCATTAGCAGCTGTAAGAAAGCCAATAGGATCTTTCCTTTGTTCTGCAGAAGCCTTTAAAATAGAAAATGAACTCCCTGTAAAATAAGGTATATACGAAGGAGACAATTATTTGCAAAATTTTTACATTCGTTTATATTTAAAACTTTGGGAAGCACTGACCCATTGCAAGAATCTGCATTTTCAACCAGCATCGCAGTATTTTGGCTTGGAACTAAAGGTTCCAGCCCAATAACTGACTTTTCGCTACCTTGATAATGCATATCCTTACCCTTAACACTATTATTAGAGGAAGTCAAATTTTCCCTATACCAAGATTCATTTTCACTCAACTGAGAAGCTCTCTCGCATAAAACAGATTGTTTTACGCCATTAGTAGCATTTTCACTTGAATGAACATGAACCTGGATATTATTTTTATTAGCATATAAAATTGTATCAACATTTTTACCTATACTGTTGTAATTATTATTCAAATTTGGTTGGGGGTAGCTTTCCTCCCTAAGACTTTCTATATTGTTAAAACTACTTTTGTACTTACAAATTTTACGAGTTACCACTGGATTAAAACGCACTTTCTTTGTACAGGGGCTTATCTCAACCCCTATACTTAGTTTCCCTGCAAAGGTAGGGAAGTAGGTCCAGCATTGTTTTGTGATGGCGCTTGTGCCAACAAATGAGCCATTTTGCAAGTGCCTCCTTGGCACCTGCTAGCCATTTCACGGAATGTGAAATGGTAGTAGCAAAGGGGTCCATCTTTTCTAAATTGAAGGTGATCGACGACGGTTAGATCGACCTCTGTCCCAGCCAGGAGAGCGACCTCTGTCCCAACCATTATCATTACGAGACATCCGTAGATCTAATTGATTTACTTGATATGTGAGGGCCTCCAACTTCTGGAACATCTCACTTAGTCGATTGTTTATTTGGGCCAAATCATTGTGTGAAATGTGGTCTTCTTTCCTAGGTTGGGGATCACTTGCCCTGGTAGGGATGAATGGAGTCACAGCATTGACCGAATAATCTGGATAGGATTTTGATTTATGACGTTGGGATTCCATGAACACGTCAGCTGCTTCAGCCAATTTATGAATATCCGCATCCCCTTTCAATACCGTTAATAACGGTACCAGATCCTCAGGTAGAACACGAAGAAACATCTGTTTCATAAGGTTTTCATTTTGATGTAGAAGCCATTGATAACTGCGGATTCCTAATGATGCTTTAATTCTGTTAAGATATGCTGTGGGCTTTTCACCAGGTTTAAGCTCCTGCCGAAATAAATTTTCAGCTTTCTCTTTATCAGATGGAGCATAAGTTTCAGTTACAAGGCGAACCAATTCTTCATATGTTTGGTCGTTGATAGGATAGCTTATTCTTGAAGTTATAGCCGAAGGTAAGAGAGGACCGAGAAGTTGAACTTTTTCAATATTATCAGTAACAAAATATAGGCTAAATAGAAATTCCACTCTATCTAACCACTTTCCCACATCCCTTGTTTCAAACCGAGGAATATCCTGCACAGAGTACTTTGTTCGGGTGATGGGGTGCGAGAACGATCACTCTCAACCGATAAGTTATTAGAGTTGTGACCGTCATTTCTATTTAGATTTTCATTTTGTCCATCATTATCATTTATTTCATCTACATGATGTATAGAAATTCCAGACTGTGGATTATTTAAATTTTGAGCACCAGACCTGCTTCTAGTCTGTTTTTTTTACACTGTCTTAATTGTATATTCACTTAAAAATTTTATTTCAGTTTTATTAGATATTTTGTAGTAAAAGCACTTGACTCACTTTAACTACACAATTACCCAAGTAGGTTTTTTATAAGGTATTAAATAAAATAAAATTAAAACCATTTATTTATAAAAATAGGCCTGTTGCCATAATAATAGTTGTAGCTTACTTATATAGGCCCTAAGAGAGGACAGATAGTTCAGTAGGCTAAGCTCTTAAACTAGTACTAGGCCTGGTTTTAACTTAAAACTTTTTTTTATGTTTTTCACTTTTATATCTGTAGATTTTTTTTTTCTTGCTTTATTATTAATGCACTAAAAACTATAGTCTTTTATTTTTATTGTTGAACGCATTTACGTGCGTGGTAGCCTAGACTATACTGGCTTATTTTCCAGTTAGTATTTACTGAAATTTACTTTTTATTTTCTCTATTAAGGCTCAAAATTTAAGTATTATCTTCAACTACTACTTATTAATTCATGTAAGTCTCTGAGACAAACCACTAACTGTGAAGAACTCCCAAAATCTAAGGTTAAAGCCTTCCTAACGAGATATAGATTTTCTTTCCTTTAAACTTTATTTTTATATTATTTTTTCTTATTTTTATTTCGTGTATTAATTGAAAGATAATTTCGGTTCAGTTTTTATTTAGTGATTAATTTATTTACAAAGTTTTTTATAAAGCGTCGTGCGCTAACGATTGTTTTTTATCTACTTTCAATTGGCGGGCTAGAAAAAATAACAACAAAAACATTGACATGAGTAATGTTTTGAGGGGCAATTTGCCAACCGTTAACTTTACAATTATGGCGTTTCTCGCCATATATTCGTAATTATTACAAAGTATTCACATCAAATATACAAAATTATTTTATATTAATGAATCATAATTGTTATATATATATATATATATATATACTATATATATATATATATATATATATATATATATATATATATACTGCTGCTATATATATACTTACTTGCTTCTGCCCTGACCCCACCTTGGAGGCCCACACTGCCTCAGGAAGCCGGCTGCCGGCTGCCGCCACTGGGCGATTCCACAGGTCGAGAAGAGAAGATATAGAGAAGTCGGCGCGGGGGGCGTCGAGAGCAGAGCACCCCAGAAGGAGGTGCTCTATTGTGTCTTGGGAATTATGACATCTGGTGCAAGTGGGGGAGGTGACATTGTCTGGTTTGAATCTATATTTATATTGCATGAGTTTTGGGTGGTGACCTGATCTGCTCCGGGCGAGGTCGATTTGGCCTCTTCTGGACAGCGTTTCTTCTCTAGGGGAAAGTTTTGGGGAGGGGGTGTTTAATAAATTATTTGGGCGGTTTTGTAGGTATGTGTTGGTTAGATGAGTATGGATATGTGTAATCCATGACCTATTGGGAGGGGGAGGAGGAATTATGTTGTAAGTGTTGTAATAGAATTGAGCTGGTGAAGAAGGGGGGATTTTAGTCTTTGTCGGGGAGGGTTGGAGAGAATTTGGTGACAAGGGTGGGATGGATTACGGTTTTTTTGATAAAATTGAGTCCCCACCATCTCCAGGTGTGTGGAGATGGGAAGGATGGAAGTTTCGTCGTGTAAATGTTGGATTGTTTGGGTGGTTTTGTGCAACCTGTGATAATTCTGAGAGCTGTATTTTGAGAGATTTGTAATTTTTAGTGTTTCGATTTTGAGTGCTGGGAACCATGCAGTGAGGCATAGTTTAGATTTGTTCTAAGAGGTTGTTTATAAGTAGTGACTTGTTATATTTCTACTAGCAGATTGTGTTGAAAGGAGACCAGAGTGTTAGTTTTCGTTGGGTTGAGGAAGTAATTCAGGTCTTAATCTTGAGAAGACAATATCTAATTTTTATACTGGTGATCTATCTTTTTGGGGTTTGTTTAATGGAAGGAGGTTATTGTTCAGGGGTGATTATAGGATGGAAGGAGGATTGGTGACGGTCAGTAGTTAAAGATACAGTGAGAGGGTTTAAGGGGAGCAGTCATTCTGTTGGAGATTAACCAAATTTCTAATAGATGTAAATATTCTTGGGTATGTTGTGTGGCTATATATATATACTTCTCTATCCTCTCTCTTCTACCTATATATATATATATATATATATATACTATCTCATACTATACTATATATATATATATATATATATATATATATATATATATATATATATATATATATATATATATATACTTTATATATATATATATATATACTATATATATATATACCTTGCATAAATACTTTATTATAATATATATATATATCATATTATATCTCTCTCTCTCTATATACATATCATATACATATATATATATATGCTGCTATATACTTTATATACTATATATTTATATATATATATATATATATATATATATATATAACGACAATTTACCTTGTATAAAATTTATTTACATGAAAATATATGCAAGGAAATAAATACCTAAATTATTAATAGATACATTACCAATGCAGCTGGTCCGTATAAGTTAAAAACAGATTTTTGTTCTGCATTATTTGTAAATTTGGCTTGAAATGCTGGAATTCCAGATATGATGTTTCCATGAACATGAAGTGAAAAAAACGCTTGTCAAATTCTCAAAATCAATCTTATTTTCCCTACAAATTCTTCTAGTTCCTTCACCACAATTAAATAATAATCTGCAATTTAATAAAAAATACATGTAATCTATTACCTTTACTGTTAAGAAATTAAGGGGTATTTGAGATTGACTATTTAATCTCAATATTCCAACTGATATTATAATAATGATGAATGCAAATACATGCACATACTAATATATATATATATATATATATATATATATATATATATATATATATATATATATATATATATATATATATATATATATATATATATATATATAACTCTTCTTTTTATATATATATATATATATATATATATATATATATATATATATATATATATAAATATATATATATATATAACTATATATATATATATATATATATATATATATATATATATATATATATATATATTAAGTGTACCCGGTGATCCGGCAAATTTGACATTTTCGGTTCGGTTCGACGGGTACAAAAATTCCGGGTGGAACCTTGGGTGCTAATTTACTTCGAGAAAAATTTGCTGTAAGAGATTTATTTTATATAACCCATGGCCCATCTTTTAACAAAATAAAATCCTTGTGTAGTATTCATACAGTGTATCACATACCTACAGTATTATTTAAATAAGTTTACTCAAATATCTCAAAATATGGGATTATGGGATTGAAAATATTATTGAAATGTGAAATAACGAAAATTACCTGTGCTGGTGTGTTTTAGACGTTTTTCCTCAAATATATTTTCTGCTACTAATGAAAATAATTTCTAAAGAATATCATGGAGATGGAAGGAGAGTAGGTACAGGCTTTAGTACTGCTATCAATTTTAGGAGAGAATTTCAGCTTCCAATTCATTTTCCATCATTAAGAATTCTTCTTTTAGATTTAAATTGATTTTCTTGTAAAATTTCAATTTCTTTAAAAATTTCACCTTTTGAAGAGCCACTGATTTTTTTTTTCCTTTTTACACTGACTCGCTGTCACTTTCACCTTCTTCAAACTTATAAAAACTAAGTAACTTTACAGTAATTTCTTTTCTTAATGCTCTTGATGATTTTTTGAGGTACTTGGCAAATCTAGTTTATTGTAAATAATGCTCGTTTCTGAAAATGACTCATCGCCTGAACCTCCTTCTGTACTGCTACTACTATTATCACTTTCTACCTCCAATTATTTGCATTTTTTTTCAAGCATCCATTTTCTGCTTAATTCTCTTATTTCATTAGAAAATAAAGTCAGTTAGTATCTTGGGTCTACTACAAATTATCTTGTTTTGATATACAGTATGTCTATTGATCCTTTCTCTTCCTTTTATTCATAAATCTAAACTCCAATGCCTTCTGCTCTTCTTTATTCTCTACTGTCATCCTCAGAGTTGAAGAGAGATCTTCTTGGAGGCTCAATATATAGAATAATTGATTATATACTTGATTTTACCTTGTAGTTTCTGTAACCATGAAATGGTTACCAAAAACAATTTTCAAGTATTTACCATTTATGAGCAGTCAAAGCTTAAATGATTTATTGTTCTATAATATAAACTTGCAGAGGTCTTTTCAAACATTCAATTCTTTCTAGAATCAAATATGTGCTATTCCACCTTGTATCAACATCTTGAATTGGCATAAGTGAGTTTGCAAGATGTTGATCCAAGTCTCTTTGTATTCTTTTAAGTTCATTACATCTTAAAAACTGGAATGATCGAAATGTGTACAAATATTCCTTCGTTTCTTTATTAAATCACACTGTTCTTTGAAAATAATGCATCTTTAATAAAATAAATTTTATGTAAAAACAAAAAAACATTATATATATATATTCAGTTCCAAATTTCATGTTATATGCTCCATCTCTCAAAGGATCAAATGGATTATGTTAGGAGATTTCCCAGTATTCTTGTGTTTAAAACTCATAAGTGAGTTTTAATTTCCAGAATGAGCCACAGAATACTTGCAGTAATTACACAGTCCATTTTTAAACTGCTAATAGGTAAGACAGATTACTAGTAAAAAAATAAATGAGTCGTTTGATTATTTAGCTCTATATATATATATCTGTAGTAAATGATATCTGATCACCCTTAGATAACTTCTCGAATACTGCTGATCTCAATTTCCTGTATGAAGTTGGTAACATTTTCTCTACAAATATTTTCTACTAATAAGATATTTTGGTTGAAAATGGGCAATAAGTTCTATGAATCCCTTCTCTTCTGTGACTGTGAATGGCTGGTTACTCATTGCGATAAAATTCATTATTTTCTGTGATTTGGGTCATTGATATGCCAAATCTTTTGGGAAAACTCCCTTAAAACTCACTTATTTACAAGCTTGGATCTATTTGCTCTTTGTGGTTTCCCTTTTCTATAAAATACATTACTTTTACTATTAAATTTTGGACTTCAGGCCATCTCTTCATAATTGATTTCATACTCATTCTTTAGTGGCGTTACTAAATAAAGATTTTATAAAATTCTTCAAAATATATTTTTACATTTCTTTATAGTTAAAGAAAAGTTCATTAGAAAGTTCCGGCCGGAATTATTTTTGTGATTCCGGCTAATTCAGTTTCGGCGGAACTGAAAATTTCAGTTCCGGTACACCCTTTATATATATATATATATATATATATATATATATATATATATATATATATATATATATATATATATATATATATATATATATATATATATATATATATATATATATATATATATATAAAATAATATATTTTTTTTATATATATATATATATTTATATATATATATATATATATATATATTTATATATATAACTATATATATATATATATATATATATATAAATGTACTCTTCGTTATATATATATATATATATATATATATATATATTACGGATGTACCAATAGTATCAGTATCGGCAGTATCAGCCATTTTTTCTGGTATCAGTATTGGTATTGGTTAATATGGCCGATACTTGGCCAATACTTCTTACTTTTTGGGTGAAGAATTATGAGAAACTTTTGATTAATAATAATCTAGTTTCGATATATAAAGGTTCTAATAAGGAATAAGCTAGCTGAAACCCCCACAAGAATGGCATCTCGACGGTGAACCACTTCTAGAATGCATTTAAATAGTATAACCGAGGAGCTTGCTCGCGTGACAAAAAATAGATTCACAGAAGTGAAAGCCAGCTTATCAACCTGGCAGCAGCACTGATAGTGATGATGGTGGCTTTCAACAAATAAACCTACCTAAGATGAAGAGGATTAGGATATGTTAGACTTTGATATGTTCATGGCCGAAATTGCATTGACAACTCATTAAGCCTAGGAATCACACCAAGGAACGCTACCTCATCGATAAAGCTGAAGAGAAAGTCATCAAGGAGCAAAAATAATTCAAATTTGCAATCTGTGAAAGATGAGATGACGCTCTACGAAAACATGGAGATTCTGCCTACTGAAAAAAATCCTTTCATGTGGTGCAATGAAAATGGGCCAAGGTTTACATTATTATCAGTGCTTCCAAGCAAATATTTATCAGCCCCTCCCTCATCAATCGAGAGCGAGCGTATTTTTAGTGTAAGTGGGAATATAAACTAGAGGTGTCCCGGAATTCTGGTCCGGACAGAATTCCAGCCGGAATGAATTTTTTTTTCCAGTTTCGGTTCCGGCCGGAACCGGAATTACTAATCTACTTCTGTGAAAAAATTTGTTGGAAGGGATTTATTTTGCATAACCCATAGCCCATCTTTTAACAAAATATAGTAGCCTGTAGCATTCAGACACAGTGTAGCATTCATACACATGCTCATTTGCATGAGCATGCTTTAGACTTTGTGCATACTATGTAAGTTATTGACAAGCCATAGGGTGCTTTGTGGATTTGCATGAACATGTTGTTTGATTGGTTATATGGTTTGATGTCAGTCTCGATAGGTCCATGTGGCTTCTTACTGTCTTACCTAGGAATGGATTATGGAGGGTGTTAGAAGAAAATTATGGAGTGGGAAGAGGATTGTGTGATGCACTGAAGAGTATCTACAAAGTGGCTAAGTGCAATGTGAGAACAGGGTATAAAAATGAAAAATGGTTTGAGGTGGAGAAGGGGGTGAAACAGAGAAGCATATTGTCGCACTTATTGTTCATAACTTATATTGATAAAGTCATTGAAGGAGGATTAAAGAGGAGGTGGGAAATGGGAGATATCTGCTGGCATATCACGGATGATTTGGCCAGTGTGAGTGAAACTAGAAGGAGAGAATGATCAGGAAAAAATTACAGAGATGTTCCTTGGAAAACTTGGAGCAAAGGCTACAAATGAACACTAAGGAAAACTGAGATGATGATGGTGAGCAGAAGGGGAGGAGGGTTAGGAGATCACAGTGAATGGAGAAAGCTTGAAGAAAGTTAAAGAGGTGAAATACCTGAGTGGAGTCTCTCTGAAGGACGGAGGGTGTGCTTTTTCTGAAGATCACATAGGATAAAAAAAGTTAGGAAGGAAGCGGCAAGGGCTGTGTATCCTTTGATGAAAGACCAATATATGGGTGTAGAGGTGAAAAAATTTACGAAAGAGTGTTAGCACCTATATTGTTATACAGAGCAGAAACATGGTGTACACCAAAAGGAATGAAAGTAGGATACAGGCAACGGAGATGAAGATCTTCAGAGCAATAATTGGAAAGACTAAGAAAGATAGAATAAGGAATGAAAGAGTCAGAAGGGAAGTCGGAGTGACACCTCTGGTGAGGAGGATAGATGTGGCAAGAATCAGATGGTGGGTGCATTTGGAAAAGATGCAGGAAGGCAGGCTGGCGAAGAAATGATGGGAGTGGACGCCGGATGGAAGACTCAGAGAAAGACCAAGGAAGAGATGGAAGGAGTCGTTGCGAGATTCGTTGATGAGATGTGGGCTGCCTGCGGTGGAGGAAATACAAGAGAGAAGACTGTGGGAAGACAGAGCTGAGTGGAGACGCATGCTGAGTCCACTGACAGGTCATGGTTTTCTACAAGACCAGGACCTTCCTGGGGAGGACAGTAAGACAGTAAGTAAGTAAGTAAAGTATATATATATATATATATATATATATATATATATATATATATATATATATATATATATATATATATATATATTCTCTACTACTCTAAATATATATATATATATATATATATATATATATATTAGTGATGCACCAATACCATGGTATCGGTATCGGTGGTATCGACTTGATTGCAGAGGTATCGGTATCAGATTTGAGTAATGTATCGGTATCAGTGAAATTTTGCTAATACCCTTAACCGATACAACATTTAAATCTTTTGAACTAGTTTTGGTATATATATATATATATATATATATACTCTCCTCTATATATCTATGTATCTATATATCTATGTATATATCTCCTCACTCTTTCTATACACATCTATATATATTCATATATATATATATATATATATATCACGTATATAGCATTGCTGCAGAGTGGTGTTGGTAGTTGAAAGGTTTTGAACTTATCAACCCATTTTAACAAGATTTGATAGAAGGGGGTTTTCAGCCTCTTGCTATCAGACAAAAATTTAAAAATTTTCTTCAATGACTTCGATGACTTTGAGAAACGAGCTTTAACCTTTCTAGAAATTAAAGTTTCGAATTTCTTCTTCTTTTTCTAATTTTGTAAAAAAAAAAAACAAATATATATATATATATATATATATATATATATATATATATATATATATATATATATATATATATATTTATATATATATATATATATATATATATATATATATATATATATATATATATATATATATATATATATATATTTATATATATATATATATATATATATATATATATATATATATATATATATATATATATATATATATATATATATATATATATATATATATATATATATATATATATATATATATATGCTATACTATATATATATATATATATATTATATATATCCGCAATTTGTCTGATTATTTCCGTATCTATCTGACCTACTGTATGTTAACATAGGCGTTTTCGTTTTTGCATTTGTGCTTACGAAACGTAAATGCTCAATTTGCGTTCGTTTTTGTTAAACTTAGCGCAAATCGCAAGAAATCTTACCACACGTAAGTTTCCCGTAATTCTAATAAGTTGTTATTTACCATTGATTGAAATTTACCCCACGTTCTTACAATAATCAACCACAAACAAAATATGTCGTATTGGTAGTCAATACTATGATTAGAAAAAAAATATTTAAGTCAATAAAATCAACTTTATCTAATTTCTTCAAATCGATAAACTCCATCTAATAGTTGATCAATTTTTGGCAATATAAACCATTTTTTAATTATTTCTGTTTATCCGAAATCGACGTGCTCCATCACAGCATCTAATTCCAATTGCTTGCAAAACAAAAGTAAACCTCATAAAAATCGTTTTCGTTTTTGCACGAAATTCAGGCAATTAGTTCAGGCATACAGGAGTGCCAAAGAAATCCTATGGATGTTAAGTGTAGGTGTAAGTGTTTTTATATATAAAGATTCCAAATTTTTAAGTTCTTCATCTGTAGAAGCATTTTGAAAAATGGAGAATTTTTGAAGAGGTATATAGGGTATTGAGGTCATAGTGATCTCTGACAGCTAAATTCTCTGGTTGAAAGATGGAGAGATTAGTTCGAAAGGAAATGTCCATGTGTTTAAAGGCTCGCATCTTTAGTTATTGGAAAGTTTGACCTACATAGTCGACGTTACAGTCGACACATTTATATTTGTAAACGATATGTGACCTCAAGCTCATGGAGATGCTTTCTTTAATCTTAAAGAAACTGCCAATTGAGTTGTTGTTAATAAAAGATATAAGAAACTTGCATTGTGGAAAGTTTTTGTTTAAAATGTTTTAATCTGAAAGGGAAGAACATTGGAGGGGTCCAATGTTGGGAAGCCGAGCATAAACAGGAAGTTTAGGAACATCATATGCTATACATATAGTTTTTGGGGCGACCAAGTGTTATCGAGAAACGGTAAACAAGTTTGTATCAAAAATGTTCGAGGATAAGGCTAAAGCTAGAAAATTTACGGAGAAAGGTGATTTCTTCATGGAAAAACTTCAATCAGAACAAATAACAAAGGATCTGGTATATGCGGGACCTTGGACCCGCAATTTTATGATTAAAGGAGATAGAAATAAAGAAATTAGTCCCAAGTAATGTATTAGTGGGATTGCGATAAATAAATTAGCAAGCCCACAA
>JABUQX010049205.1:0-34080 GCA_015478945.1 Trachelipus rathkii | reverse complement strand
GAGAAGTGCCCCAATAGTACTTGGTACAAAAATATTAACAGCAGCAGGAGTGGCAACAGCAGCAGCAGCAGAGCTTCGCCATACGCGATTCATACCTTATTCAAAAATGATTCTCGCGCGAAGAATAGTGATGAAAATCGCAGCAGGAGCAGGAGCCGCACCAGCAGCAGCAGCAGCTATAGAAGGGATAGAAGATCACCGCGCGCGATTTCTCCGGTGATCGGAAACCGACCCGCGTATCATCGTGAAAATAATAATGATGGATGTTGGCGAACTGAATATAAAGAAAATTCAAACGACGCTAAATGTTGGCGGAGGGAGGGTGGTGGCGGCGGAGGCAGAAGAATATCCGACGGCGACCTCGAAGAATATTCGGGTTATAGCACGTCGAAGAATGCCGGGGCTGAATCGATTTTACACCAAGATTCCCGTCAAAGAGGTTCGCCTCATGGCGGTGCGAAATTACACGAGGTCACAGACCCGCATCTAAGAGAATCGCACGACACTATTTAAAAACTGTAGGAAATGTTTGTTAATTTTATTTATTGTATATGTAAATATTTGAATAATTTAAGAATTTATATTTATTTTAATGACGATTTTAATTTGTAAATTATAATATACGCATCCAAATACAAATTTGACTTTTATTTCGATTCATATTTTGTAACGGTTTTTAATAAATTTCCAGATACTCGATTCGCATTTTATTAGACCATTTCCTTTTTTAACCAACCCTGTTCCCGCGGTTGGTTGTTGATGTATCAGACAGTTTTGGTATTATTTTATATCTATTGGAAAAAATTAAATAATAAACAATTTGTTTAAAACAACTTTATTAATAGGTTATTCTACTCGCCTTCAAAAAAAATTGAGATGTTTTAGTGAAATGTAAACCTCAACAGATGAAATATACCTCGCTTTGATGATGTTAAAATAAAAGAATTTTAGTAGGCCTCGTCCGTTTACGTTTGACATCCCGGAAGTGTCTTTAAAGACGACTCGTTCCTTAATGGGACGTTGCGCGCAGCAACGAGAGACGATGATTCGCTTCTCCTTTCGTCCAATCCGTTTCTATTTCCATACGCTCCGTTTTTTCTTTTGTTCAGAGCGTCATAATCATCCTTAAAATGAAAGCTCTTTCTGCGGCGCGCGATCCCCACGCGTTGAACCGTCGATACCCTTTCGGGTTTTCTGGATTTTCTTCCACTTTCTATATCCGTTGCGTCCTCGGTAATTTTAAGGATTATTTATTCTTTTCATGCCGATAAATTATATTTGACACCGAAAAGAAAATTATTTGACATCATAACTCTTAAAATATTCCGTCTTCCTTTCCACTATTTCAAAAACTTTGTAAATCTGGCGAGAGTCTCGTCGCTGATGCTTATATCGGGCGAGCGGTGGTGGGGCTGGTTGACACTACCATAGAGACGGACGCCATTCTATAGCAGCCACGGGGGAATAACGGCGGCTCGAGACCTTCCATCCTAATCGTGTTTCGGTTCGTCTTTATCATTAATCGTCGATAGTCGGCGTCGTCGCGATGAGCGAGATTGAGAAAGCGATGAAAATTTTCCTCTTCTCCAGCCGTCGATTATTCGTCGTCAATTTTTATCAACGGGACCTCTCGAAAAGAAGAAGAAATTACTAAATATCACGCGCCGATCACGCAATCAGTTATTTGTTAAAAGTTTCCTCATGTCGTTAGTGATTTTTTTCTAGCGACATTTTTTACAATGTCAAAAATTATTTTTTGGAATTTTCGAATTAGGGTACTAATTTATATTAGCAAAAAGGTTGCATAGATCATCGATTTGGCTATTCAAGTTTGTACTCATTTCACTCATATGTAGTTCGATTATATATATATATATATATATATATATATATATATATATATATATATATATATATATATATATATATATATATATATATATATATTATATATATATATATATATATATATATATATATATATATATATATATATATATATATATATATATATATATATATATATATATATATATATATATATATATATATATATATATATATATATATATATATATACATACATTCATACTGAATATTTGAATCCGAATCTTCTGTCTCCATCAGCTCGTCTTCATCATTAATGTGCAATTTAGCAAAAAGATTTTATAGATCACCAATTTGGCGATCGAAGTTGTTTAGAAGCACTTTTATACTTAATGACGGTATCGATTGATGCTCTTCTTTCGCTTGTTGACACTTTTCGATTTTACTTCTCGTTTGTCCGAATAATTGTTCGGTCTGGCATCGCGACGATTTAAAGAAAGAGGGAGGGAGAAGGCCCGACCAAAAGCTCGACCCACCCTCTTCTTTTGGTCGCGACTAATATATATATATACATATATATATATATATATATATATATATATATATATATATATATATATATATATATATATATATATATATATATATATATATATATATATATATATATATATATATATATATATATATATATATATATATATATATATATATATATATATATATATATATATATATATATATATATATATATATATATATATATATATATATATATATATATATATATATATATATATATATATATATATACTCTGTATATTTACAAAAATGGTAAAGAAAAGAGAACGGAAAGATTATCAAAATGCGAAGATGTTAACTGTTTCTTATAATCGCTAGGCGCATTCCTAGACCATCCTAAGAGAAACACAATTAACACCTTTTCGTGAACTAATTATTAGGTCACAGGAAGAGAGAGAGAGAATTATTTCTTCCCATCCATCGTCTATATCGATATCGAACTGTCGAAATGCTTTCTTCATTTGTATCTTCTATTTTTTAATAATATTCATCCTAAGAAAAAACGCTAGATATTTTTTCAAAATATGTAGGTTTTTGTCCACAGGAAGAAAAAAAAGAAAAGCATCTTCCGGGAAGACAAAAAAATTGGTTTTATTCGATTAATTATTTTTAATTCTGAATAAAATTTTAACCTTCGATTTAATTATTTGTTTTTCCTCTTTTCCTTTCGAGATTTTAAAAGCTCTATAAATATAAGGTAATAGCAGTCTCGCATCGAAGGATCTTCTTTTCGGATTTATCGAAACGGAGGAAGAAGTTTTCGTATATTTTATTTCATGTTTTAAGCGCATGTTCTTTTTCTCAACCGTTATAATAAAGATTCGAGAAATATATTTATTATTATCCTTTTTTACGCTCGGTTTCGAGTGCAAAACGCGCGAGCGAAAAAACAATTGGGTTTATCGATAAAGATCAAATTCATCTTCAGTTTTCCGGTAAGCTTGGAAGTTATACCGAACCTAATTAAACGAACAGTTGTTGCCCAGCAATCGATTGGCAGTTTACTTCGAGGAGCGGTTGGTCTCATTTCTTTCTCCTAATTTTTTTTTCAAAACACTGCTGGTTGGCGAATGGACTCGAGATCCATCTAGAGCAATTGATAAATAAATAAATTCTGAATTTTTTTAAAAAACAATTTTGTTTTGATTTTTTTTCACCTAAACTATCGTCTGACATTAGTTCCCGATTAAGGCGTAGTGCAGCTGCTTGTACGATATAGAAGAACTAAGGCATATCTAGTTAATAGACGATATATTTAAAAATTTTATGCTTAAACATTTTAATTTTACTTTTATTTTTTTTATTTTCTTTAGTCTAAGTGCTAAAATTTAAAATTTCTCAAAGAAAATAATACACAAAAATTTTTAAGTTCAAATTATTTTTCGGAATTTGCACTTAGACCTTCGACTTATATCAGTTCCCGATCAGGCGTCACTATATGACGTCATAATCGGATTGAAGATAGTTTTAGCTTAGGTAACTGGTATTTGAAAGCATTCAGCGACTTCTTCGATTCCCGTAAGGCGACACTATATTATAGTGATGTTTCGAAGGGAACCGAAAAACGACCTGGGTGACGCTTTTTAGGGTATCGATCGATAGCCGTAAATACGAGGCCGAAAGAGAAAAAAATTTATTTCACAGTCCATTATGGTTGAAAGACGATATCTATTTTTTTGAACCGAGTTCTTTTTGTAAGTTATTAGAACGATTTCTACTTCTTACCAAGCCAATAACATTTCATTTGGCTTTTTCCCGTGTTGATAATCATGAATTTCTCAACAACATTTTTGAAGCTGTTCGACGTATACAATGGAGAACTTTAAAATAAATTAAAAAATTGTTGTTGTTTTTTATATAAAGGTTTTTTGATTGGTACATATGGAAAAATTTCCGATCTCTAAAAATTATATAATTAAATATTTTATTTTAAGGAATAAAAATTTGTATTAATTATCGTATTTTATTTAAACCCGTCGTAGCTAGTAAAAACATTATTCTTTGAATAAATCATAATTCAAAATTTATGTTTAAATTGAACCGATTATGACGTCACATAGTGACGCCTCTTCGGGAACCAATATAGGTCAAAGGTCTTTGTGCAAATTCTGACAAATAATTTCGACTTAAAAAAAATTTGTGAATAATTTTTTGGGGGAATTTTAAGATTTTAACACTTAGATCTTCGATCTATATCAGTTTCAGATAATTCTTTTTTTAATTTAGTCTCCCATAAAATACCGTTTTCTTCATTAAATCATTTTTTAGGGTGACAAAAAAAAAAAAAAAATTTATTGGAAAAATAGTAATAAATTGTGGGAGAATCGCAAAAGCGGCTGAACGCTTTCGAGTACCATTTTGTTAAGCTTAAAGTATCTTCAAACCGATTATGACGTCATATAGTGACGCCTCATCGGAAAATATAAGTCGAAGTTCTAAGTGCAAATTCCGAAACTTAAATTTTTTTTTGTGTATTATTATTTTTTCATGAATTTTTTTAGATTTTCGCACTTAGGCCTTCGACTTATATCAGTTCCCTTCCTGACGTCACTATATCGGGTTGAAGCGATAGTTTATCCCTAAAAGGTGTCGCGCGAGCACGTTAGGTCGTTTTTCGGTTCCCTTCGAAAAGTCACTATAATACAGTGTCGCCTTACGGGAATCGCAAAAGCGGCTGAACGCTTTGGAGTACCATTTTGTTAAGCTTAAAGTATCTTCAAACCGATTATGACGTCATATAGTGACGCCTCATCGGGAACTAATATAAGTCGAAGTTCTAAGTGCAAATTCCGAAACTTAAATTTTTTTTTTGTGAATTATTATTATTATTATTTTTTCATGAATTTTTTTAGATTTTCGTACTTAGACCTTCGACTTATATCAGTTCCCTTCCTGACGTCACTATATCGGGTTGAAGCGATAGTTTATCCCTAAAAAGGTGTCGCGCGAGCACGTTAGGTCGTTTTTCGGTTCCCTTCTTAAAGTCACTATAATATAGTGTCGCCTTACGGGAATCGCAAAAGCGGCTGAACGCTTTCGAGTACCATTTTGTTAAGCTTAAAGTATCTTCAAACCGATTATGACGTCATATAGTGACGCCTGATAAAAGTCGAAAGTCTAAGTGCAAATTCCGAAACTTAAAATTTTTTTTGTGAATTATTATTATTATTTTTTCATGAATTTTTTTAGATTTTCGCACTTAGGCCTTCGACTTATATCAGTTCCCTTCCTGACGTCACTATATCGGGTTGAAGCGATAGTTTATCCCTAAAAGGTGTCGCGCGAGCACGTTAGGTCGTTTTTCGGTTCCCTTCGAAAAGTCGCTATAATATAGTGTCGCCTTGCGGGAATCGCGAAAGCGGCTGAACGCTTTCAGTACCATTTTGTTAAGCTTAAAGTATCTTCAAACCGATTATGACGTCATATAATGATGCCTCATCGGGAACTAATATAAGTCGAAGTTCTAAGTGCAAATTCAACTTAAATTTTTGAATTATTATTATTTTCATGAATTTTTTAGATTTTTCGCACTTGACCTTCGACTTATATCAGTTCCCTTCCTGACGTCACTATATCGGGTTGAAGCGTATAGTTTATCCCTAAAAAGGTGTCGGCCTAGCGCGAGCACGTTAGGTCGTTTTTCGGTTCCCTTCGAAAAGTCACTATAGTATAGTGTCGCCTTACGGGAATCGCAAAAGCGGCTGAACGCTTTCGAGCACCATTTTGTTAAGCTTATAGTATTTTCAAACCGATTATGACGTCATATAGTGATGCCTCATCGAAAGTCGAAAGTCTAAGTGCAAATTCCGAAACTTAAAATTTTTTTGTGAATTATTATTATTATTTTTTCATGAATTTTTTTAGATTTTCGCACTTAGGCCTTCGACTTATATCAGTTCCCTTCCTGACGTCACTATATCGGGTTGAAGCGATAGTTTATTTAAAAAGGTGTCGCGCGAGCACGTTAGGTCGTTTTTCGGTTCCCTTCGAAAAGTCACTATAATACAGTGTCGCCTTACGGGAATCGCAAAAGCGGCTGAACGCTTTCGAGTACCATTTTGTTAAGCTTAAAGTATCTTCAAACCGATTATGACGTCATATAGTGACGCCTCATCGGGAACTAATATAAGTCGAAGTTCTAAGTGCAAATTCCGAAACTTAAAATTTTTTTGTGAATTATTATTATTATTTATGAATTTTTTTAGATTTTCTCAATTAGGTTTTCGACCTATTTCAGTTCCCTTCCTGCGGTCACTATATCGGGTTGAAGCGATAGTTTATCCCTAAAAGGTGTCGCGCGAGCACGTTAGGTCGTTTTCGGTTCCCTTCGAAAAGTCACTATAATACAGTGTCGCCTTACGGGAATCGCAAAAGCGGCTGAACGCTCTCGAGTACCATTTTGTTAAGCTTAAAGTATCTTCAAACCGATTATGACGTCATATAGTGACGCCTCATCGGAAACTAATATAAGTCGAAGTTCTAAGTGCAAATTCCGAAACTTAAATTTTTTTTTTGTGAATTATTATTATTATTTTTTCATGAATTTTTTTAGATTTTCGCACTTAGGCCTTCGACTTATATCAGTTCCCTTCCTGGCGTCACTATATCGGGTTGAAGTCGATAGTTTATCCTAAAAAGGTGTCGCGCGAGCACGTTAGGTCGTTTTTCGGTTCCCTTCGAAAAGTCACTATAATACAGTGTCGCCTTACGGGAATCGCAAAAGCGGCTGAACGCTCTCGAGTACCATTTTGTTAAGCTTAAAGTATCTTCAAACCGATTATGACGTCATATAGTGACGCCTCATCGGGAACTAATATAAGTCGAAGTTCTAAGTGCAAATTCCGAAACTTAAAATTTTTTTGTGAATTATTATTATTATTTTTTCATGAATTTTTTTAGATTTTCGCACTTAGGCCTTCGACTTATATCAGTTCCCTTCCTGACGACACTATATCGGGTTGAAGCGATAGTTTATCCCTAAAAAGGTGTCGCGCGAGCACGTTAGGTCGTTTTTCGGTTCCCTTCGAAAAGTCACTATAATATAGTGTCGCCTTACGGGAATCGCAAAAGCGGCTGAACGCTTTCGAGTACCATTTTCTTAAGCTTAAAGTATCTTCAAACCGATTATGACGTCATATAGTGACGCCTCATCGGGAACTAACATAAGTCGAAGTTCTAAATGCAAATTCCGAAACTTAAATTTTTTGTGAATTATTATTATTATTTTTTCATGAATTTTTTTAGATTTTCGCACTTAGGCCTTCGACTTATATCAGTTCCCTTCCTGACGTCACTATATCGGGTTGAAGCGATAGTTTATCCTAAAAAGGTGTCGCGCGAGCACGTTAGGTCGTTTTTCGGTTCCCTTCGAAAAGTCACTATAATATAGTGTCGCCTTACGGGAATCGCAAAAGCGGCTGAACGCTTTCGAGTACCATTTTGTTAAGCTTAAAGTATCTTCAAACCGATTATGACGTCACTATAGTGACGCCTTACTCATCGGGAATAATATAAGTCGAAAGTTCTAAGTGCAAATTCAAACTTAAATTTTTTGTGAATTATTATTATTATTTTTCATGATTTTTTAGATTTTCGCACTTAGGCCTTCGACATAATGGTTCCCTTCCTGACGTCACTATATCGGGTTGAAGCGATAGTATATCCTAAAAGGTGTCGCGCGAGCACGTTAGGTCGTTTTTCGGTTCCCTTCGAAAGGTCACTATAATACAGTGTCGCCTTACGGGAATCGCAAAAGCGGCTGAACGCTTTCAATTTACCATTTTGTTAAGCTTAAAGTATCTTCAAACTGATTATGACGTCATATAGTGACGCCTCATCGGGAACTAATATAAGTCGAAAAGTTCCTAAGTACAAATTCCAAGCAATTTTTTTATTATTTTTTATGAATTTTTTTAGATTTTCTCACTTAGGCCTTCGACTTATCAGTTCCCTTCCTGACGTCACTATATCGGGTTGAAGCGATAGTTTATCCCTAAAGCTGTCGCGCGCGAGCGTTAGGTGTTTTCGGTTCCTTCCGAAAGTCACTACAATATGATGTCGCCTTACAGGGGCGCAAAAGCGGCTGAACACCTTTCAGTACCATTTCGTTAAGCTTAAAGTATTTTCAAACCGATTATGACGTGTATAGTGCCGCCTCATCAGGAGACTAATATCAAGTCAAAAGTTCTAAGTACAGAATTCCGAAACTTAAATTTTTCTGTGAATTATTATTTTTATTTTTGTTTTTTTTTATTTCTCACTCAGGCCTCCTACTTATATCCTTCCTGACGTCACTATATCGGGTTGAAGCGATAAGTTTATCCCTAAAAAGGTGTCGCGCGAACACGTTGGTCGTTTTTCGGTTCCCTTCGAAAAGTCACTATAATATAGTGTCGCCTTACGGGAATCGCAAAAGCGGCTGAACGCTTTCGAGTACCATTTTGTTAAGCTTAAAGTACCGATTATGACGTCATATAGTGACGCCTCATCGGGAACTAATATAAGTCGAAGTTCTAAGTGCAAATTCCGAAACTTAAATTTTTTTTTGTGAATTATTATTATTATTTTTTCATGAATTTTTTTAGATTTTCGCACTTAGACCTTCGACTTATATCAGTTCCCTTCCTGACGACACTATATCGGGTTGAAGCGATAGTTTATCCCTAAAAAGGTGTCGCGCGAGCACGTTAGGTCGTTTTTCGGTTCCCTTCGAAAAGTCACTATAATATAGTGTCGCCTTACGGGAATCGCAAAAGCGGCTGAACGCTTTCGAATACCATTTTGTTAAGCTTAAAGTATCTTCAAACCGATTATGACGTCATATAGTGACGCCTCATCGGGAACTAATATAAGTCGAAGTTCTAAGTGCAAATTCCGAAAAATAATTTGGACTTAAAAAAATTTTGTGTATTATTTTCTTTGAGAAATTTTAGATTTTAGCACTTAGACCTTCGACTTATACTTAGACCTTCGACTTAGCTTTTAGACCTTCGATTTATACTTAGACCTTCGACTTAGCACTTAGACCTTCGATTTATACTTAAACCTTCGACTTAGCACTTAGACCTTCGACTTATACTTAGACCTTCGACTTAGCACTTAGACCTTCGACTTATACTTTCGACTTAGCACTTAGACCTTCGACTTAGCACTTAGGCCTTCGACTTATACTTAGACTTTCGACTTAGCACTTAGACCTTCGACTTATATTAGACCTTCGACTTAGCACTTAGACTTTCGACTTATACTTAGACCTTCGACTTATATCAGTTCCCTTCCTGACGTCACTATATCGGGTTGAAGCGATAGTTTATCCCTAAAAAGGTGTCGCGCGAGCACGTTAGGTCGTTTTTCGGTTCCCTTCGAAAAGTCACTATAATATAGTGTCGCCTTACGGGAATCGCAAAAGCGATTGAACGCTTTCGAGTACCATTTTGTTAAGCTTAAAGTATCTTCAAACCGATTATGACGTCATATAGTGACGCCTCATCGGGAACTAATATAAGTCGAAGTTCTAAGTGCGACTTAAAAAATTTTTGTGAATTATTATTATTATTTTCATGAATTTTTTTAGATTTTCGCACTTAGGCCTTCGACTTATATCAGTTCCCTTCCTGACGACACTATATCGGGTTAAAGCGATAGTTTATCCCTAAAAAGGTGTGAGCACGTTAGGTCGTTTTTCGGTTCCCTTCGAAAAGTCACTATAATATAGTGTCGCCATATTGGAATCGAAAAAGCGGTTGATTCGAGTACCATTTTGTTAAGCTTAAAGTATCTTCAAACCGATTATGACGTCATATAGTGACGCCTCATCGGGAACTAATATAAGTCGAAGTTCTAAGTGCAAATTCCGAAACTTAAATTTTTTTTGTGAATTATTATTATTATTTTTTCATGAATTTTTTTAGATTTTCGCACTTAGACCTTCGACTTATATCAGTTCCCTTCCTGACGACACTACATCGGGTTGAAGCGATAGTTTATCCCTAAAAAGGTGTCGCGCGAGCACGTTAGGTCGTTTTTCAGTTCCCTTCGAAACGTCACTATGATATAGTGTCGCCATACGGGAATCGCAAAAGCGGCTGAACGCTTTTCGAGTACCATTTTGTTAAGCTTAAAGTATCTTCAAACCGATTATGACGTCAGTTAGTGACGCCTGCTAAGTCACTCAGTTTTGAATATATAAAAATGGCAACATGGCATCTTCAACCTAGGCATGCTAGTTGCCTGCCTAAATTCCGTATTTGTTTTTTAATTTCGGTGGAAAAAAATTCTGAAGGAAACAATAAATTAAAAATTTTGGCACAAATCCATAATAAATGTAACATTTTTTTTGGTGGCACCACCTTAGCATTGTCAGCCCCTTACTTCGCGAACTTGGAAAGATATTACCCCCTTAAAAATGGTAAATTGTAACTTTTTTTAAATGTTAAAAATTTAGATATTGTAAGCCTATAGATATAGGTTAGAAATGGCCGATTTAGTGCTAAGGAAATCACAATCTATTATACTAAGAATAACCAAAAAGATACAAATAGTACAACATAGGTCATACAGGTTTGAAAATATAAGCCTGTCAATATGGCATCTTACTACGGGAAATTTCCGGCCTAAATTCTTTATTAATAAAGGGAACAAGAAGATCAAATTTGTGCCAAAACGTATAATAAAATCGCACTAAAGGGAACGTTACCTCGTTAATTTTAAAAATTCGTAGAAAAAAAATAATGGTCATACGTAAATGCAATTTCAATCTATCAATTAGTTATGACCTACTGTAAGGAGGCATGCTAATTCAAGAGCAGTTGCCGTTAAAGAAGGATTAAAACAAATAACAAGGAAATTTTAAAAGACTTTTATTAAATTAAAGGTTCGTGACACAAAGAGTATTGGAAAAAGGATTTGACAATAAGAAAAAAAAACGAATACACGAAATATTTGATCAAAATATTATACATTTTTTACAGGACCACCTTTAAACAATTTTAGAAATTCGTCCTGCCACCCTAGCTTTTCTGCCAACTTTTTACAGCTCTCGTCGCAGTCACCGATGAGGCTAAAATTTATGTTCGGTGTTCCCGATTCTAGTAGTTCTCGAGTAATTAAAAGCCGAGGGCAAGAGTTCGGCGCATTACTAACCAGGGGGGCGAGAGGATTAGCGGCTAGATCTGTTCCTATTAATATCGCTAAATCGCAATTCTTAAAGTCTTCGACGTACTTTGAGTATTTGTCGGCCGGTACGGACTCGTCGAATAAAAGGAGATCCGGTTTCACCACACCGTCTCCGCAATCGGGACACGTAGGGGTAACGTCTTTGAAGAGTCGTTCTTTCATCCATTCTCGCGTATACTCTTTTCCACAAGAAACGCAATGGTTCTTACGATACGAGCCGTGATATTCTACAACCTTTTCGACTGGAAGCCCGATTGACGTATCCAATGTGTCTATGTTTTGCGTGTAATGTCGCAACAAGATCCCTTTATCATGAAGCGTTTGGAAAAGAAGTGGGCTGGAGAGGGTTTCGATGACTCGGATGGGAAAAAATCCTTAATCAATTTAAAAAAAGGTGTCGGGTTCTTTTCGACAAATTCGCGCTTAAATATAGCTGGGGGGTGAGGCAACTCAATTTTTTCGTCGTACTCGTCTATATTTTGAAATATTTCGCCGGTCGGGGACATATTGTCGAGAATTCCCCTTGAAGAAGTAGTTATCAGGGGTCCGGCTAACGTGATTACGTTTTGACATCTTCCGCTTTTAATGAAGGAAACCACGTCGTCGAGGCTCATGTTGGGGGATGAGTCTCTCGGAGGTTCTTCATCGGATGGCGCGTTTTGCGTTGAAGGCGCGATTTCTTGAGACATGTTCGTTCTTGAAGTCGAGAATGATCGTGACGAATGATGAAGAGTTAGGCGATCGCTTCTATATATAGGGATATCGTAAATTAATAATTATTTGTTTATTAATTATTATTTATTATTACGATAGAGATAAAAAATTAATCGTTTCTTAATAATCGTTTATCAGTCCACGTTCCTCGCGGTTGGTTGTTTCTGTAGCGCGTGCAAGCGATTGTCGGAATTCGCTCGTCGATTGTTAGGAAAAATGAAATAATAAATATTTTTTTAAAATCGGTTTTATTTATTTATTTTTTTTTTACGTAGCTTCCAAGAAATACATACAGTGGAAAGGAAATATATTTTTTTGGGGAAATGTTGTTGTAGGATTTACCGGACACGCGCCACTGCGAAATAAAAGAAATTCTTCGAACACGGCCGTATCGATCCATCGCAGCCTCGGACAAATGAGTTTAGTATCACCCAGAACTGTTTATGTATATAATTAAATTCACGAGTAGCGCGATCTCGAATTTAGTAGAAGGTATATATAAAGTGACGCCAAATGTTCTTCGGTACCGTTCCATTTTTCTTCTGGGGATGATAGTTTTATAAAACGTTAAAACTTTTTAAAAAAATTATTGTACTGGTGGATTTGGTGAATTATACGTTGGAGTGGGAAATCTTTTTAAAAACGCTACCTGTATTCGCTCATCTTTGGCTCATTGACTCTTCTCTTTTAAATTTATTTTCTTTATTCGAGAACGGAGAGGCTGATGATTTAACAACCAAAAATTTCTATTATCGCTAAATCTCAATCGATTTGTCTTTTTCTCGACGACTCGGTCCGCACGTGTTCGGTCGCTAAGAAATTTGGAGAAAAATTCTTCTTTCATTTACGAGGTCTTCTACGTTTTCTTCATCCGGCGAAAGTAGTAGTATTCTGTCAATCAATTTCTTCTTTAATTCTTGTTCTTCAGAATAACGGTTCTTCTTCCTCCTTAGTCTAGCATCGCGACGAATAAAAGAGGGAAAAGGCCAAAGCTAATCTCGACCCTCTTTTTTAGTCGCGATGATAAACTGAACACTATTTAGTTCGCATCGTTAGCCAACTTGCGAAGATATTTGAACGGAAAAACGCGAGAGGAAGAGTTTGATTCGCCCGGAGAAGAAATTGAATTTTGCTTACTCGCCTTTCCAAACGCGAAACTTTTCTTTCCTTCTGTTACTAGATACGACGTGCCTCGAACGTCGATGCTCGTCGCCGGTCGTTCGCATCTTTGCGTTTCTACTTTTTCGAGTCAATCTGTTATATTCGTACCCGGTTCCCGGACATTCTTAAGAAAATTATGGGAAAATATGATTGGTGGTTCTTCTCGTATTAATTCTTCGTTTTTTTCACGCGAAAGGAAAGAGAGAGAAAATGACAACCCTCCGAGGTATAACGAGAGTTCCCCACCTGGGAAAAAGATATTTTAATATTTTACACTTTGCGTTGTTAAACGCGTATTTCTTTTCTTCGGGTGTAATAATAAAGATTCATAAAATATATTTATTATTATCCGTTTTTATATCTAGTGTCTGAGAGCGTAGCCTAAGAAGTTATGACGAATACGAAATATTTCTTTTTTCTTATATTATATCAAATGGTTATGGAAAAAAATGAAATAATAAATAAATGTAAAAAGCGGCTTTATTTTACAAGTTTTAATTACTCTTCGAAAAAAAAGCATTACAAAAAATAAAGAAATTTGTTAGTAGAATTTTTGCATCTCACCACTCAAACGCGTGATAAAAAGGCCTTTTCCCGAGGGATAGAGCTCCCACGCGGGAAACGCGAAGATGCTTTTCTCCCGATTCTAGACAAATTTGTCTAATATCGCTTGAGTAGAAACCGTCGCGTCGACTCGATGTAGTTGTCGTATTTTGACCCAATCCCACTCGGATTCCACTTCCACTGATTACCGATGAGATTGTTTAATCCGTTCTCTTTAATCGCAGCGCGCGAATATTATTTTCCACTTCCACTATTCGCCTTTGACTCTTCTTAACAACAACAACAACGGTGCTCGTTGCTTCTTTTATACTACTTTTAGATTGATATTAATAGTTAGACCGAATTACGGATCATCATCGTCATTAGTCTAACCACCCGATGAACGTAAGAGAGAGGAGAGAGACGGCTTAAAAACCTCTTTTCTCTCTATTTCCCAGTGGCGAATATCAACGATGATTTCTATACTGATTTGGCCCATCTAACTATTTATCTGTCGGGCTATCTTTCCCGCGTTTTCTAAAGAATAATCGAGTAGCGCGTCGTCGATGTTACTTTTCTCGAGCGATCGAAACGATAACGGCTGACCGACACCTCCATAGGCGCTCCCGCCATTTTCGGGAGATTATTTTTTTCGTGCTATGTAACATATATAATTTTTACCGCTTTTTTTAATAAAATTTTAAAAAATGCATTTATTATTATTACCCTTTTTACATTTAGTATGAGTGTATAGCGCCGTTTTACATGATTCTAGAAGCACGCACGCGCCTCGTATATCGTTAATACGGGAGAGGTTTTGTTTTTCTGTTCCGAAACGTTTTTAAATCCCTTGATCCTTCGAGATTAATCCTCATCAACGTCTTTTCTACGAGGCGCGGCGTATAATAAATAAAGAAGATAAAAAAAGGGAAAAAAACAAGTAGTTTTTTAAAACCATTTTATTATATTATATTATATTATATTATATTATATTATATTATATTATATTATATTATATTACATTATATTATACAGAACATTGAGCTTAATACATCTACATTACTTTTTTAACAAAAATTTCAAAGATCAGTTTTTAAAACTTCGTTCGTATTTTGTTGTACGTCGCTTCTCCACCCTCCTAGTTTCTCGGCCAAGCGAGAGCACATTTCGTCGCAGTCACCGATGAGGCTTATATGGGCGCACGAATCTAAAACTCGGTTAGTTTCGTTTATCGATGGAAATCCCTTGACGGGTTCTGGATTAATTAAAATCCGAGGGCAAGTATCGGGCACCTTATCATTCAAAAATCTGAAAGCGTAATCGACTAGAGTGGATCCGATTATGATTAGTAAATCGCATCTTCGAAAGTCTTCTAGATATCTCAAATATCGTGGATCGAAAGGCTCCATCACGAATAATACGTCAGGTTTCACCACACCATCTTCGCAAGCCGAACACGCGGGGGGAGTGCTATCCGTCGTCGTCGAAATTTCGTTTTCCATCCATTCTCGAGTATACTCTTTTCGGCATAAAAGACAACGAGCCGTTTGGAACGAGCCGTATAACGGTACAACTTTTTCGGCGGGGGTTCCCGCTACTACATCCAGGCCGTCAAAATTTATCGTATAATTTCGTAACAAAATTCCTTTTTCGTGAAGAAGTTTGATGAAATAGTTCGTGGGAGTCGGTTTAAGTTCCATCGAGTAAAATTCTTGAGCTATTTTCAAGAGCGGTTTTGGATTCCGTTGATAAAATTGGGTGGATAATATACCGCAGGGGTGGTTTCTCAGCTCTTCGGTTACGTCGTATTTCGCCCCATTTTTTAACAGTTCGGAGTACGAACATAAATGGCGAGGAATTCTCGCCGAGGTAGAGACCCCCGCCCCCGCTAACGTGATTACGTTTTTACACTTTCCACTTTTGATAAAGGAAACCACATCGTCGTCGTCGTTGAGTGTGACGCGTAGGGTCGTAGGGGTTTTCTCTTCCACGGATGGCGCGTCGTTCAGCGTCGTCATCGTCGGTGGCTTGACAATGTTTTCAGTCATGCTTGGATTTGACGGCGCTACTACTTGTACGAGATTAATAAACGGCCCGTCCCCGCAGCTTTTTATATAACAAAATTTGAAATAAATATAATAATTATTTTTTTTTTAATTTGAGACGTAATATTTTAATTATGTTGCGAAAATATTTTTTTCTAGATTATTTTAGTTTTTTATTTCGTTCACAAAATTGATTTTTCTTAGTTTAAAAAGATTTTTATCAATATAAAAAAAATTAGTACGGCCAATTAAGAAACGAAAAAATAAGAAACGTTAATGAAAATGTTACCGAAATTTAACGTCCGATAATGACTAACGGAAGGAGGAGATGACGTCGAAAAAATTGATATTTTGAAGAAGAAGAAGAATATACGAATCATCGAACCCGGAGATTAAACCCTCTTTTCTCGAGATTCTTTACCGTTTCAACGATCCCCTCGATAGCGCTTTCTTTCAATCCTTCGTTTATTTCGGAAACCACCCTCTCGTACGCCTGCTCGAAAGGGATTTCGCAATCCCGCAATCGCGTTTCTAACCAATTATTATTCGTCGTTAAAAGTTGAAACGCGTAGCGGAATATCTCTTTATGGTCGAAAATTCGGTCAACGTCTTCGGTCGACAAATTCAGTAGTTTATGAGCCACGTTTTTTAAATCGCGCAAATCGAACCCCCCGATATTTTTTTGGTCCACAAAGTTAAATACCAAGTCCTCGTTCAATTCGACATCGAAATCGTAATCTATAACGCGTTCCTCGCAAAACCTTTTCAGCTTATATTTTAAGAATTTTACGTCGCTGTCGCTGTTGTAGTCGTCGTTTTCGCGGGCGTTTTCTGGGGAAGACCCTTTTAGATCTTCCAGGAACTCTTCGTAAAGCGGTCGGCTAAACGTCTCTCTCCTCTCTCTTACGTTCATCGGGTGGTTAGACTAATGACGATGATGATCCGTAATTCGGTCTAACTATTAATATCAATCTAAAAGTAGTATAAAAGAAGCAACGAGCACCGTTGTTGTTGTTAAGAAGAGTCAAAGGCGAATAGTGGAAGTGAAAAATAATATTCGCGCGCTGCGATTAAAGAGAACGGATTAAACAATCTCATCGGTAATCAGTGGAAGTGGAATCCGAGTGGGATTGGGTCAAAATACGACAACTACATCGAGTCGACGCGACGGTTTCTACTCAAGCGATATTAGACAAATTTGTCTAGAATCGGGAGAAAAGCATCTTCGCGTTTCCCGCGTGGGAGCTCTATCCCTCGGGAAAAGGCCTTTTTATCACGCGTTTGAGTGGTGAGATGCAAAAATTCTACTAACAAATTTCTTTATTTTTTGTAATGCTTTTTTTTTCGAAGAGTAATTAAAACTTGTAAAATAAAGCCGCTTTTTACATTTATTTATTATTTCATTTTTTTCCATAACCATTTGATATAATATAAGAAAAAAGAAATATTTCGTATTCGTCATAACTTCTTAGGCTACGCTCTCAGACACTAGATATAAAAACGGATAATAATAAATATATTTTATGAATCTTTATTATTACACCCGAAGAAAAGAAATACGCGTTTAACAACGCAAAGTGTAAAATATTAAAATATCTTTTTCCCAGGTGGGGAACTCTCGTTATACCTCGGAGGGTTGTCATTTTCTCTCTCTTTCCTTTCGCGTGAAAAAAACGAAGAATTAATACGAGAAGAACCACCAATCATATTTTCCCATAATTTTCTTAAGAATGTCCGGGAACCGGGTACGAATATAACAGATTGACTCGAAAAAGTAGAAACGCAAAGATGCGAACGACCGGCGACGAGCATCGACGTTCGAGGCACGTCGTATCTAGTAACAGAAGGAAAGAAAAGTTTCGCGTTTGGAAAGGCGAGTAAGCAAAATTCAATTTCTTCTCCGGGCGAATCAAACTCTTCCTCTCGCGTTTTTCCGTTCAAATATCTTCGCAAGTTGGCTAACGATGCGAACTAAATAGTGTTCAGTTTATCATCGCGACTAAAAAAGAGGGTCGAGATTAGCTTTGGCCTTTTCCCTCTTTTATTCGTCGCGATGCTAGACTAAGGAGGAAGAAGAACCGTTATTCTGAAGAACAAGAATTAAAGAAGAAATTGATTGACAGAATACTACTACTTTCGCCGGATGAAGAAAACTTAGAAGACCTCGTAAATGAAAGAAGAATTTTTCTCCAAATTTCTTAGCGACCGAACACGTGCGGACCGAGTCGTCGAGGAAAAGACAAATCGATTGAGATTTAGCGATAATAGAAATTTTTGGTTGTTAAATCATCAGCCTCTCCGTTCTCGAATAAAGAAAATAAATTTAAAAGAGAAGAGTCAATGAGCCAAAGATGAGCGAATACAGGTAGCGTTTTTAAAAAGATTTCCCACTCCAACGTATAATTCACCAAATCCACCAGTTCAATAATTTTTTAAAAAAGTTTTAACGTTTTATAATACTATCATCCCCAGAAGAAAAATGGAACGATACCGAAGAACATTTGGCGTCTCTTTATATATACCTTCTACTAATTTCGCGATCGCGCTACTCGTGAATTTATTTATATACATAAACAGTTCTGGGTGATACTAAACTCATTTGTCCGAGGCTGCGATGGATCGATACGGCCGTGCTAGAAGAATTTCTTTTATTTCGCAGTGGCGCGTGTCCGGTAAATCCTACAACAACATTTCACCCAAAAAATATATTTCCTTTCCACTGTATGCATTTTTTGGAAGCTACGTAAAAAAAATTAAATAAAATCGATTTTAAAAAAATATTTATTATTTCATTTTTCCTAACAATCGACGAGCGAATTCCGACAATCGCTTGCACGCGCTACAGAAACAACCAACCGCGAGGAACGTGGACTGATAAACGATTATTAAGAAACGATTAATTTTTTATCTCTATTGTAATAATAAATAATAATTAATAAACAAATAATTATTAATTTACGATATCCCTATATATAGAAGCGATCGCCTAGCTCTTCATCATTCGTCACGATCATTCTCGACTTCAAGAACGAACATGTCTCAAGAAATCGCGCCTTCAACGCAAAACGCGCCATCCGATGAAGAACCTCCGAGAGACTCATCCCCCAACATGAGCCTCGACGACGTGGTTTCCTTCATTAAAAGCGGAAGATGTCAAAACGTAATCACGTTAGCCGGACCCCTGATAACTACTTCTTCAAGGGGAATTCTCGACAATATGTCCCCGACCGGCGAAATATTTCAAAATATAGACGAGTACGACGAAAAAATTGAGTTGCCTCACCCCCCAGCTATATTTAAGCGCGAATTTGTCGAAAAGAACCCGACACCTTTTTTTAAATTGATTAAGGATTTTTTCCCATCCGAGTCATCGAAACCCTCTCCAGCCCACTTCTTTTCCAAACTGCTTCACGATAAAGGGATCTTGTTGCGACATTACACGCAAAACATAGACACATTGGATACGTCAATCGGGCTTCCAGTCGAAAAGGTTGTAGAATATCACGGCTCGTATCGTAAGAACCATTGCGTTTCTTGTGGAAAAGAGTATACGCGAGAATGGATGAAAGAACGACTCTTCAAAGACGTTACCCCTACGTGTCCCGATTGCGGAGACGGTGTGGTGAAACCGGATCTCCTTTTATTCGACGAGTCCGTACCGGCCGACAAATACTCAAAGTACGTCGAAGACTTTAAGAATTGCGATTTAGCGATATTAATAGGAACAGATCTAGCCGCTAATCCTCTCGCCCCCCTGGTTAGTAATGCGCCGAACTCTTGCCCTCGGCTTTTAATTACTCGAGAACTACTAGAATCGGGAACACCGAACATAAATTTTAGCCTCATCGGTGACTGCGACGAGAGCTGTAAAAAGTTGGCAGAAAAGCTAGGGTGGCAGGACGAATTTCTAAAATTGTTTAAAGGTGGTCCTGTAAAAAATGTATAATATTTTGATCAAATATTTCGTGTATTCGTTTTTTTTTCTTATTGTCAAATCCTTTTTCCAATACTCTTTGTGTCACGAACCTTTAATTTAATAAAAGTCTTTTAAAATTTCCTTGTTATTTGTTTTAATCCTTCTTTAACGGCAACTGCTCTTGAATTAGCATGCCTCCTTACAGTAGGTCATAATAATTGATAATTGAAATGCATTTACGTATGAACCATCTATTTTTTTTTTCTACGGAATTTTAAAATAACGATGGTTAAACTTCCCTTTAGCGATTTATTATACGTTTGCGCACAAATTTGATTCGTCTTTCCCTTTATTCAATATAAGAAATTAGCCGAAATTTCCCGTAGTATGATGCCCATATTGAAGCTTATATTTTCAAACCTGTATGACCTATGTTGTACTATTTGTATCTTTTTGGTTATTCTTAGTATAATAGATTGTGATTTCCTTAGCACTAAATCGGCCATTTCTAACCTATATCTATAGGCTTACAATATCTAAATTTTTAACATTTAAAAAAAGTTACAATTTACCATTTTTAAGGGGGTAATATCTTTCCAAGTTCGCGAAGTAAGGGGCTGACAATGCTAAGGTGGTGCCACCAAAAAAAATGTTACATTTATTATGGATTTGTGCCAAAATAATTTATTGTTTCCTTCAGAATTTTTTTCCACCGAAATTAAAAAACAAATACGAGAATTTAGGCAGGCCAAACTAGCATATAGCACTAGTTGAGTGCCATGTTGCCGAGTCTATTTTATATATATCCAAAAACTGCAGTGACTTTAGCAGCGTCACTAACTGACCTCTCATAAATCGGTTTTGAAGATACTTTAACTTAACAAAATGGTACTCGAAAGCGTTCAGCGTTTTGCGATTCCCGTAAGGCGACACTATATTATAGTAACGTTTCGAAGGGAACTCAAAAAACGACTTAACGTGCTCGCGCGACACCTTTTTAGGAATAAACTATCGCTTCAACCCAATATAGTGACGTCAGGAGGGAACTGATATAAGGCGAAGGTCTAAGTGCGAAAATCTAAAAAAATTAATGAAAAAAAATAATAATAATAATTCACAAAAAAAGTTTAAGTTATCGAAATTTGCACGAACTTCACTATATTGTTCCCGATGAGCTCACATTAGAAGTCATAATCGGTTGAAAGATACTCTTAAGCTAACAAAATGGCTACTCAAAGCGTTCAGCCCTTTGCATTCCGCGTAACGACCACTTATTATGTGACTTTTCGAATCAGGAACCGAAAAAACGACCTAACTGCTCGCGCACACCTTTTTAGGATAAAACATCCCTCTTAACCTGATATAGTTCGTCAGAAGGGAACTGCAATATAAGCGAAGGCCTAAGTGCCGAAAATCTAAAAAAATATCTTGCGGAACAAATAAAGGTGAATTTTCAAAAAAAATTTTTAAGTTTCGGAATTTGTCACTTAGAACTTCGACTTATATTAATTCCCGATGAGGCGTCACTATTATGACGTCATAATCGGTTTGAAGATACTTAAGCTTAACAAAATGGTACTCGAAAGCGTTGAATCTCTTTTGCGAATCCCGTAAGGCGACACTATTATATAGTGACTTTTGAAGGGAACCAAAAAACGACCTAACGTGCTCCCGACACCTTTTTAGGATAAACTATCGCTTTCAACCCGAATATAGTGACTCAGAAGCAACTATATAAGCTCGAAGGTCCTAATATAAGTCGAAAGTCTAAGTGCTAAGTCGAGTACTTGCCTACATATACAGTCGAAGGTCAATGCTACAGTCGCAAAGTCTAAGTATAATCTTATTGTGTCGGAAGGCCTAAAGTGCCTAAGTCGAAAGTCATAAGTCTAAGTCGAAGTCTAAGTATAAGTCGAAGGTCTAATTATAAGTCGAAGGTCTAATTATAAGTCGAAGGTCTAAGTGCTAAGTCAAGTTAAGCTATAATCGAAGGTCTAAAGTGCTAATCGAAGTCTAAGTATAAATCGAAGCGTCTAAAGCTAATTCGAAGTCTAAGTATTTAAGGTCAAGGTCTAAGTCCCCCTAAAATCTAAAATTTCTCAAAAAAACATTAATACACAAAATTTGAAGTCCAAATTATTTTTCGGAATTTGCACTAGACCATCAACTTATATAGTTTCCGATGGAGCGTCACTATATGACTCTATAATCGTTTGAAGATACTTTAAGCTTAACAAAATGGTACTCGAAAGCGTTTCACCGTTTGCAATTCCCGTAGCGACAAATATTATATAGTGACTTATTCAAGCGGAACCGAAAAAAAACGACCCTAACGTGCTCGCGCCACACCTTTTTAGGGACATAACATCGCTTTCACCGACTATAGGCTGTCGCAGGAAGGAACTATATAAGTCGAGTCTAAGCGAAAAAATCTAAAAAAAATTCATGAAAAAATAATAATAATAATTCACAAAAAAAAAATTTAAGTTTCGAAATTTGCACTTAGAACTTCGACTATATTAGTTCCCGATGAGCGTCACTATTATGACGTCCATCAATCCGTTTGCGAAGATCACTAAAAGCTACCCAAAATGACGTACTCGAAAGCGTTTCCAGCCGCTTTTTGCGATTCCCGAAGTCGACCACTCATATCTTATAGTAACTTTCGAAGGAAACCGAAAAAACGAGCTACCTAACGTGCTCCGCACATCCTTTTTAGGATAAACTATCGCCTTCAACCCGATATAGTGTCGTCAGGAAGGGAACTATATTAAGGTCGAAGCCTAAGGCAAAATCTAAAAAAATTCATAAAAATAATAATAATAATTCACAAAAAAAAATTTAAGTTTCGAAATTTGCACTTAGACCACTTTATATTTAGTCCGTATGAGGCGTCACTATATGACGTCATAATCGTTTTGAAGATACTTTACTTAACAAAATGGTACTCGAAAAGCGTTCAGCCGCTTTTGCGATTCCCGTAAGGCGACACTAATTATAGTGACTTTCGAAGGGAACCCGAAAAAACGACTCCAACGTGCTCGCCCCGCACACCTTTTAAGGGATAAACTATCGCTTCACCCCGATATAGTGACGTCAGGAAGGGGAACTTGAATAAGTCGAAGGCCTAAGTCGAAAATCTAAAAAAATTCATAAAAAATAATAATAATAATTGACAAAAAAAAATTTAAGTTTCGAATTTGCACTTAGAACTTCGACTCTATTATTAGTTCCCGATGAGGCCGTCACTAATATGACTCATAATCGTGAAGATACTTTACAAGCCTTAACAAAATTCACTCGAAAGCGTCACAGCCCGCTTTTGCGATTCCCTAAGCGACACTGATTATAGTGACTTCGAAGGGGAACCGAAACAAACACCTAACGTTGCTCGCCGACACCTTTTTAGATATACTATCGCCTTCAACCGATATAGTGACGTCAGAAGGAACTGATACTAATCCGCGAGAGGCCTTAAGTGCGAAAATCTAAAAAAAAATTCATGAAAAAAATAATAATAATAATTCACAAAAAAAAATTAAGTTTCGGAATTGCACTTAGAACTTCGAACTTATATTAGTTCCGATGACGTCACCTAATATGACGTCATAATCCGGTTGAAATACTTTAGCTTATCAAAATGCACTCAAAGCGTTTCAGCCGCTTTCCATTCCCGTAAGGCGACACTATATTATTGTGACGTTTCGAAGGGAACCGAAAAAACGACCTAACGTGCTCGCGCGACACCTTTTTAGGATAAACTATCTCCTTCAACCCATATAGTGACGAATCAGGAAGAACTATATAAGTCGAAGGCCTAATGCGAAAAATCTAAAAACAATTCATGAAAAATAATAATAATAATCACAAAAAAAATTTAAGTTTCGGAATTTCGCACTTAGAACTTCGACTTATATTAGTCCCCGATGAGGCGTCACTATATGCGTCATAATCGGTTTGAAGATACTTTAAGCTAAGCAAAATGGTACTCGAAAGCCGTTCAGCCGCTTTGCGATCCCCGTAAGCGAACAACTATTATTATAGTACTTTCGTAAGGAAACGAAAAACGAAGTTCCCAACGTGCCGCGCGACACCTTTTTAGGATAAAACTATCGCTTCAACCCAATATAGTGACGTCAGAAGGAACTGATATTAAGTCGAAGGCCTAAGGTCAAAATCTATCTAAAAATTCATGAAAAACAAATAATAATAATAATTCACAAAAAAAAATTAAGTTTCGGAATTTTGCCACTTAGAACTCACTTATATTATTCCCGATGAGGCTCACTAATGACGTCATAATCGGTTTAAGAATACTTTAAGCTTAACAAATCGTACTCGAAAGCTCAGCCGCTTTTGGCATTCCCGTAGGCGACACTGTATTATAGTGGACTTTTCGAAGGGAACCGAAAAAAAACACCTAACGTGCCTCGACGCTACACCCTTTTTAGAATAAAACTATCGCCTTCAACCATATAGTGACGTCAAGAAGGAAGCTGATATAAGTCGAAGGCCTAAGTGCAAAATCTAAAAAAATTCATGAAAAAAAATAATTAATATAATTCACAAAAAAAAAATTTCAAGTTCGGAATTTGCGCACTTAAACTCGACTTATATTAGTCTTCCGATGAGCTCACATATGACGTCAAATCGTTTGAAGATACTTAAGCTTAACGAAAATGTACTCGAAAGGTCAATGACCCAGTCCTTATTTATTATACATGTATTATAGTGACTTTTCGAAGGGAACCGAGAAACGACCTAACGTGCTCGCGCGACACCTTTATAAGGATAAACTATCCTTCAACCCGATATAGTAACGTCAGGAAGGGAACTGATTTATAAGTCGAAAGCCTAAGTGCGCAAAAAATTTAAAAAAATTCATGAAAAAATAATTAATAATAATTCAGCCAAAAAAAAATTTAATTTCGGAATTTCACTTAGAACTTTCGACTATATATTAGTTCCCATGAGCGTCACTTATATGACGTCATAATCGCTTTAACGATAGTTCAAAGCTTAACAAAATTGTACTCGAAAGCGTTCAGCCGCTTTTGCGATTCCCCTAAGGCGACACTGTATATAGTCGACTTTTCGAAAGGGAACCGAAAAACGACCTAACGTGCTCGCGCCACACCTTTTTAGGGATAATTATAATTTCTAAGCAAATTGTGTCGTCGAAATGGATTATAAGTTGAACGCCCAAATGCCAAAATTTTTTCAAATTCATGAAAAAATGAAAAAAATAATTCACAAAAAAAAAATTTAAGTCGGAATTATTTTTCGGAATTCGACTTATATTAGTACCCGATGAGGCGTCACTATATGAGTCATAATCGTTTGAAATACTTTAAGCTAACAAAATGTACTTCGAAAGCGTTTCAGCCCTTTTGCGATCCCGTAAGGCACACGTATTTATATGACTTTTCGAAGGAACCGAAAAAAACGATCCTAACTGCGTCGTCTGCGACACCTTTTTAGGATAAACTATCGCTTCAACCCTATATAGTCAGGAAGGAACTGATATAAGGCAAGCCTAAGTGCGAAAATCTAAAATTTTAGATGTAAAAAAAATCATAAGCACAATTCACAACAAAAAAATTATGTTTCGGAAATTTGCACTTAAACTGTCGACTTAATTAGTCCCGATAGGCGTCCACTAGTATTGAAACCCGTCATAATCGGATTTGAAGAACTTTAAGCTTAACAAAGATCGTACTCGAAAGCGTTCAGCCGCTTTTGCGATTCCCGTAAGGCGACACTATATTATAGTGACCTTTCGAAGGGAACCGAAAAACGACCTAACGTGATCGGGTGACGCTTTTTAGGTTGATAAACCATCGTTGAACCCAATATAGTGACGTCAGGAAGAACTGATATAAGTCGAAGGCCTAAGTGCCAAAATCTAAAAAAATTCATGAAAAAATAATAATAATAATTCACAAAAAAAAATTTAAGTTTGAATTTGCCCTAGAACTTCGACTTATATTATTTCCCGATGAGGCGTCACTATATGACGTCACTATATGACGTCATAAGCGGTTTGAAGATACTTTAAGATTAAAAAAAATGGTACTCGAAAGCGTTCAGCCCTTTTCGATTCCCGTTTAAAGGGGGCGGGTGACCCCACTTTATCATTATAGTGACTTTAAAGAAGTGAAAAACCGAAAAAAACGACCTAACGTCTCCGCCGACACCTTTTTAGGAATAACTATCGCGTCAACCCGATATAGTGACGTCAGGGGGAACTAATATAAGTCGAAGCTCTAAGTGCGAAAATCTAAAAAAAATTCATGAAAAAAAATAATAATAATTTCACAAAAAAAAAATTTAAGTTTCGAATTTGCACCTTAGAACCAAATACCCTCGACTTATATTATCCACGAGAGCGTCACTATATGACTCATAATCGGTTTGAAGATACTTTAAGCTAACAAAATGCGTACTCCAAAGCGTCAGCCGCTTTTGCCGAATTCCGTAAGCGACACTGTATTATATACTTATTCGAAGGGAACCGCAAAAAACGAAACACTAACGTGCTCGCGCACACCTTTTTATGATAAACTATCGCTTCAACCCAATATAGTACATTTCGAAGGAACTGATATAAGTCGAAGCCTAAGTGCGAAAATCTTAAAAAAATCATGAAAAAATAATAATAAAATTCACAAAAAAAAAATTTAAGTTTGATTTGCACTTAGAACTTCGACTATATTATTCCCATAGCGTCACTTATATTGACGTCCATAATCGTTTGAAAGATACTTTAAGCTTTCATAACAATAATGCGTACTCGAAGCGTTCCAGCCGCTTTTCATTCTCCCACAAATATTTTATTACTATTTTTCCAATAATTTATTTTATTTAGTCACCTAAAAAATGGGTTTAAGAAGACGGTATTTTATGGGAGACTAAATTAAAAAAAAAGAATTATCTAAACTGATATAGATCGAAAGATCTAAGTGTTAAAATCTAAAAATTCCCCCAAAAAATTTTTCACAAATTTTTTTTAAGTCGAAATTATTTTCGGGAATTTGCACAAAGACCTTTGACCTATATTGGTTCCCGAAGAGGCGTCATGTGACGTCATAAAAGTTTTAATTTAAACCTAAATTTTGAATATGATTTATCAACAAATTGTTTTTACTAGCTACGACGGGTTTAAATAAAATACGATAATTAATACAAATTTTTATTCCTTAAAATAAAATATTTAATTATATAATTTTTAGAGATCGGAAATTTTTCCATATGTACCAATCAAAAAACCTTTATATAAAAAACAACAACAATTTTTTAATTTATTTTAAAGTTCTCCATTGTATACGTCGAACAGCTTCAAAAATGTTGTTGAGAAATTCATGATTATCAACACGGGAAAAAGCCAAATGAAATGTTATTGGCTTGGTAAGAAGTAGAAATCGTTCTAATAACTTACAAAAAGAACTCGGTTCAAAAAAATAGATATCGTCTTTCAACCATAATGGACTGTGAAATAAATTTTTTTCTCTTTCGGCCTCGTATTTACGGCTATCGATCGATACCCTAAAAAGCGTCACCCGATCACGTTAGGTCGTTTTTCGGCTCCCTTCGAAACATCACTATAATATAGTGTCGCCTTACGGGAATCGAAGAAGTCGCTGAATGCTTTCAAATACCAGTTACCTAAGCTAAAACTATCTTCAATCCGATTATGACGTCATATAGTGACGCCTGATCGGGAACTGATATAAGTCGAAGGTCTAAGTGCAAATTCCGAAAAATAATTTGGACTTAAAAATTTTATTATTTTCTTTGAGAAATTTTAAATTTTAGCACTTAGACTAAAGAAAATAAAAAAAATAAAAGTAAAATTAAAATGCTTAAGCATAAAATTTTTAAATATATCGTCTATTAACTAGATATGCCTTAGTTCTTCTATATCGTACAAGCAGCTGCACTACGCCTTAATCGGGAACTAATGTCAGACGATAGTTTAGGTGAAAAAAAATCAAAACAAAATTGTTTTTTAAAAAAATTCAGAATTTATTTATTTATCAATTGCTCTAGATGGATCTCGAGTCCATTCGCCAACCAGCAGTGTTTTGAAAAAAAAAATTTAGGAGAAAGAAATGAGACCAACCGCTCCTCGAAGTAAACTGCCAATCGATTGCTGGGCAACAACTGTTCGTTTAATTAGGTTCGGTATAATTTCCAAGCTTACCGGAAAACTGAAGATGAATTTGATCTTTATCGATAAACCCAATTGTTTTTTCGCTCGCGCGTTTTGCACTCGAAACCGAGCGTAAAAAAGGATAATAATAAATATATTTCTCGAATCTTTATTATAACGGTTGAGAAAAAGAACATGCGCTTAAAACATGAAATAAAATATACGAAAACTTCTTCCTCCGTTTCGATAAATCCGAAAAGAAGATCCTTCGATGCGAGACTGCTATTACCTTATATTTATAGAGCTTTTAAAATCTCGAAAGGAAAAGAGGAAAAACAAATAATTAAATCGAAGGTTAAAATTTTATTCAGATAAGTTCAATTGCTAGTGCCCGGTAATGTTTTACCCTAATGCTTTTCTTTTTTTTTCTTCCTTGCGACAAAAACCTTACATATTTTGAAAAATATCTTAGCGTTTTTTCTTAGATGAATATTATTAAAAAATTAAAGATACAATATGAAGAAGCCATTCGACAGTTCATATCGATATAGACGATGGAGGGGAAGAAATAATGCCTCTCTCTCTCTTCCCTGGACCTAATAATTAGTTCACGGAAAAGGCTGTTAAATTGTTGTTCTCTAGGATTTCTTGGAATGCGCCCTAGCATTTATAAGAGTCAGACCAGACATCTTCGCTTGAAGATTGGTCGTGCGCTGCCGATTTGCACTCAACCACTTTGGTAAACGATCACAGCAGTATTATATATATATATATTATATTTATATAATATATATATATATAATATATATATATATATATATATAATTATATATAACGATATATATAATATATATTTTATTTAATATTATTTATAATTTTATTACCATATAAAATTTGAAATTAAAGAATTTTCTATTATAAAATTTAAATGTTTAAAGATATTTAAAATTATAATTATATCTCCAATATTTATTTCATATATATATATATATATATATAATATATAGATATATATATATATATACGTATATAGTTATATATATTATATTATAATTAGCCCCACCAAAAGAAGTAGGCTCGGTCTAGCTTTTGTCGGCCTTCCCTCTCCCTCCCTCTTTCTATTAAATCTTCACGATGCCAAGACTCCTGAACAATTACTTCGGACAATACGAGAAGGAAATCGTAAAAGTTGTCAATCACAGAAAGATCCGCAGCACTTCTCTCAACATACACCGTCACTTCCCACACATAAGTACGCAAAAGTGCTTTCTAAACAACCATCTTCCGATCGCCCCAAATTTTCTTTCTATCTATAACAATCTCTCTTTCTTCCGCTAAAATTACAATTTAATCTCGACCTCGAAGACGAAGTAATGGAACAGAAATTCGGATTCAAATATTCATAGAATTATGTACTACTACTATAGTATATAAACTACACAAATACTCGTAAACCTAAATACCAACTAACATAACATATACTCAGTAATAACTTATATACCCGAGTATATTACTAATGATACTGAGATATATACCTATATACTATATATTATATATAATAATATATATATTATATATATATATAGTATAATATATTATAGCTATTATATAATATATATATATACTATATATATTATACTCTATATATATATATATATAATATATATATATATATGATATATATATACTAAATCATCTACATATGAGTGCAAATGAGGTACAAATGAATAGCCAAATCGATGATCTATGCAACCTTTTTGCTAATATAAATTAGTACCCTAATTCGAAAATTCCAAAAAATAATTTTTGACATTGTAAAAAATGTCGCTAGAAAAAAATCACTAACGACATGAGGAAACTTTTAACAAATAACTGATTGCGTGATCGGCGCGTGATATTTAGTAATTTCTTCTTCTTTTCGAGAGGTCCCGTTGATAAAAATTGACGACGAATAATCGACGGCTGGAGAAGAGGAAAATTTTCATCGCTTTCTCAATCTCGCTCATCGCGACGACGCCGACTATCGACGATTAATGATAAAGACGAACCGAAACACGATTAGGATGGAAGGTCTCGAGCCGCCGTTATTCCCCCGTGGCTGCTATAGAATGGCGTCCGTCTCTATGGTAGTGTCAACCAGCCCCACCACCGCTCGCCCGATATAAGCATCAGCGACGAGACTCTCGCCAGATTTACAAAGTTTTTGAAATAGTGGAAAGGAAGACGGAATATTTTAAGAGTTATGATGTCAAATAATTTTCTTTTCGGTGTCAAATATAATTTATCTGCATGAAAAGAATAAATAATCCTTAAAATTACCGAGGACGCAACGGATATAGAAAGTGGAAGAAAATCCAGAAAACCCGAAAGGGTATCGACGGTTCAACGCATGGGGATCGCGCGCCGCAGAAAGAGCTTTCATTTTAAGGATGATTATGACGCTCTGAACAAAAGAAAAAACGGAGCGTATGGAAATAGAAACGGATTGGACGAAAGGAGAAGCGATTCATCGTTTCTCGTTGCTGCGCGCAGCGTCCCCTTAAGGAACGAGTCGTCTTTAAAGACACTTCCGGGATGTCAAACGTAAACGGACGAGGCCTACTAAAATTCTTTTATTTTAACATCATCAAAGCGAGGTATATTTCATCTGTTGAGGTTTACATTTCACTAAAACATCTCAAATTTTTTTTGAAGGCGAGTAGAATAACCGATTAATAAAGTTGTTTTAAAACAAATTGTTTATTATTTCATTTTTTCCAATAGATATAAAATAATACTAAAACTGTCTGATACATCAACAACCAACCGCGGGAACAGGGTTGGTTAAAAAAGGAAAAGGTCTAATAAAATGCGAATCGAGTATCTGGAAATTTATTAAAAACCGTTACAAAATATGAATCGAAATAAAAGTCAAATTTGTATTTGGATGCGTATATTATAATTTACAAATTAAAATCGTCATTAAAATAAATATAAATTCTTAAATTATTCAAATATTTACATATACAATAAATAAAATTAACAAACATATCCTACAGTTTTGAAATAGTGTCGTGCGATTCTCTTAGATGCGGGTCTGTGACCTCGTGTAATTTCGCACCGCCATGAGGCGAACCTCTTTGACGGGAATCTTGGTGTAAAATCGATTCAGCCCCGGCACTCTTCGACGTGCTATAACCCGAATATTCTTCGAGGTCGCCGTCGGATATTCTTCTGCCTCCGCCGCCACCACCCTCCCTCCGCCAACATTTAGCGTCGTTTGAATTTTCTTTATATTCAGTTCGCCAACATCCATCATTATTATTTTCACGATGATACGCGGGTCGGTTTCCGATCACCGGAGAAATCGCGCGCGGTGATCTTCTATCCCTTCTATAGCTGCTGCTGCTGCTGCTGGTGCGGCTCCTGCTCCTGCTGCGATTTTCGTCACTATTCTTCGCGCGAGAATCATTTTTGAATAAGGTATGAATCGCGTATGGCGAAGCTCTGCTGCTGCTGCTGTTGCCACTCCTGCTGCTGTTAATATTTTTGTACCAAGTACTATTGGGGCACTTCTCGGAACATGTTTCGACCAAGCGCGGGATCTTGAAAGACGATAGTGAAGGCAGGTTGTCGAAAGGCTCGCTGTAATCGTTGGAGCGTCTTTCGGACGATGGTTGCCTTTCGACTGATATTGAATAAGAGCGTCCCGAACTTCTGTCTTTTTGGTTCGATAAAGAATTACTACTCGATGAGCGGTTTTTATCCTCCTCGTCATTTCCACTGGCGGCGTCACCAGTGGAACCGTATCCCATTTCCTTTAACGGTTTATTTTTCTCAGGTGTCTCGGACAGAGAGGAGAAGCTTGACTCGTTCTTCGAAGATAGTCTAGGTGTATACGCCGGTGAGTGATTCGATGATGGAGAACCTACGCTCTTTTTCTCTTCGCTTGAATCAAGTTTGTTTTCTTCAAATTTTTGATTATTGGTCGATGATTCCACGTCCTTCCTTTTTCCGGGTGTTGATTCGCTACTTGTTTCCTTTGCGAGTTTTGCTTTCGCGGCCGACTGTAAACCATCTTCGGGGGGCGGGCCAGCTCCTCCGATCGTAGAAGGGGTAGTACTAGGATCGTCAATTTCGATGGGAATAAGTCCAGGGTGTGAATTTGCATAAGCAGTAGCGGTGCCATTGCCAGTAACGGTCGCTGTGGCGGTAATAGTGGTGGCTGGGGCGGGAAGGGCGTTGTTGATATTTCGGTCCATCATGGGAGCCTCTCGAAATTTATTTTTGCTGTTAGAGTTTCGGCTACTCACGCCAACGATGTCTAAGAGCTCTTCCACAATATTCTCTAAAATAGTCACTCTTAATTCCAAAGGAATGGCCAATCTCATATCTTCGTCTTCTATTTGTGGGCGAATGGGGTTGTATAACTCCACATTGTTGTTGGCAGAAGGTCTGTAGGAAAAAAGGGGCAGTGAGATCGGTTCGCGATGGTTGTTAGTCACACACGAGATGCTTTCATTCGACGAGTCTTTAGGGCCGTTCACCTTCTCTTTAATTTTGACAACGGCGTCGATATAGGAAGGTGGGGGTGACCTAGACTTCGATGCCTTCTCGACGACGTCCGGGATGGAGGGAGGTGTTATCGGGACGCAATACGGCTTTCTCAGACGGGGATCCGTGGGCAACTCTTCACAGCTGGGAGGAGGCAAGCTTCTTTCAATACAGTCTCTGTAAAAAACTGATTTACTCCCGGCCTTCCTCGATGTTCTTAAACGGTTGTGGTGGTGGTAGCGGCGGTGGTTCCTCGTATGTTTCTCCCCGTATGAGACAAGTTTGCTAAAAAGTTTATCGGTAAACCTGCAATGATTGGTTCCGTCATGAGCACTTCCAGATTCGAGGTTTCGAAATTTTCTTTCCGTTGAGGGCGGTTTGATAATTTCTTGATTCGTCGTAGATGCCATGATCACCAGAATCAAAACGGGTCTAAAAAGAAAAATGAATGAAGGAGATTATTAGTCTAGGAATTATCAACGTATCGCGAATAAAAAAAAGGCTTTCATCGTAATCACCTTTTCAAAATATTCGTCAATTTATTCAGTCTTGTCCGTACTCTTAAATTCGGAATGTGAAGGCATTATTAAAGACTTTATAGGAAGCAAAAAATTTTAAAAAATATTTTTTTTTGTCTTAAGTAAATAATAAACTATTCGAAAATAAATTTTATCATTACACCTCCTACATTACTACGTATAATACCGGCAATTATATATACGCACGCCCACAGATGTATATTATTTAATACTCGTCAGCATATTGTAAAAAATAAAATGGATTTTATATTTAAAAAAAAAGTAGAAAAATATATTAATAAATATCGAGTAAAAATCAAATACCTGCTTCAAAAAATGTAAACGTGGTGGCTTGATTTCGGAGAAATTCGTCGAGGGTTTGAAGACGAGTACTTCCAAATGAATCTATGGAAAAAGGGGAAAAAAATGTTAATTGAGCGTTTTTGAGCTAAAAATATATTCGCAAAATAGTTTATTTAATAACTTTTTGACCATTTTAGTTTCTTCCAAATTATTACAGAAATGCGATCGATGTTAATAATAAAAATACTTTTTTTCAAATATTTATTTTTAAGAGCAGATTTTGTTTTGGTCAAATGCGATATATATAATTTATTTTTGAAATACTTATAATAAATGGATAAATTAAAACAATCTCACCTGATAAGAATTATAAATATGCCTAAAGGAATACTCCTCCAACCAGTCGAGTCTTTCCTAAGAAAAGCGAATCCACTATTTGGTGTTTTGACAACGACAAGAACAAGGGCTCAGCAGTGGTGGTTTCCAAATAAAAAATTGTCTCTTAGGGCGCGAAGGAAAAACACAAACAATCACGGCCGAGACTCGAGGAGGTATCCGCACTCGACTTGGCACTGTCGGTAACTGATGGCACCGATGTCTCTCTCCCTCTTT